>CAHIKZ030003794.1:502500-507500 GCA_903632075.3 Acanthosepion pharaonis
CAGAAGAACGTGCACCTGTGTTTTATAGACTATGCAATGGCGTTAGGTAAAGTACACCACAAAGATCTCTTAGAGCTGCTCAGCAACCTTGACATATTTGGTAAAAACGTGAGAATAATTAAAAAAAACCCTCTACTGGCAGCAAACCGCCTGCATAAAGATAAAAAATAAGCTTAGCGGATATACAAAAATAGACAAGGATGTGTCTTCTCACCGGACTTCAACCTATACAGCGAGGCAATTCTGACAGAACTGGAAATTCTACCAGGATTCATCATAGGCGGCCACAACATAAGATACGCAGATGGCAAATTGATGATAACAGAAACGGAAAAGAAACTAAAAAACCTCCTACAGACGGTAACGAAGGAGAGAAAGAAGAAGGGACTAAGCACAAACTACAAGAAAACAGAATGCATGGTCATCAGCAAAAAGATGAGCCCGAAATGCAATTTACAGGCCAGGGACACTATAATTAAGCAGGTACGGTAATTTAAATACCTGGGAAGTGTTCAGAAAGAGGACGCAAAGTGTGACACTGAGATCCGAAGGCGCATTGGGATGGCCAAAGACGCATTGCAAAAGCTAGTGTAAATAGTTACAATACCTCATCTCAGAAATATAGACAGATCCTGAGGGAGGCCGGAGCGTATAACGACCGAAACGTCGTGAATATGGCAATAAAGATGAAGACAACAGTCCGAACGATATGAATAATGTAAATAATTTAAATGCTTTTTCCATGACGACAATAGGAAAATTCCTAGAAGAATTCTGTGGATAAGACAAAATGGTATCAGAATGCCAGTTAAACATGTTATTCTTATAAGAATTTGTCTTATCCACAGGATTGTTCTGAGAATTTTACATATATATATATATATATATATATATATATATATATATATATATATGTATCAAAATGCTTTTACAAACGTTGGGAGCAGGTTCCTCACACCAAAACCAGGACAAACGTTTATATAAATGTATGTCCGCAAATCCTTCCCTTTTGACTTTAAAGAAAGTTTAAAGTAGAGGGCACTGTGTTGCCATGGAGACTAGGTTTACATTTGTCATTCGTGTACATTTGTGGCTAGTCTCACTTCAATGTTTAATGTGTGTAGTAGTGAGTTAACTGAGAAGTGTTTCGTTCAGCAATAGCAGGGTCTTCATGTTTTTTTGTTTTTTTTACATACGGCCGCGTGCAGGTTAATGGACGAGAGGCTATACGGCTGTATCAAAATGTGTTGCCAAGACAGGATCCGTGGATACCACAAACTGTGGATCGAGAAAAACCGGGATCCGCTCGTACGCCCACAAAGAACACATTCTGACTGACACCAAATCAGTTGGGTTTCGATCCGGACTTGAGGCATTCGGATGTCTACTCGCACTGAGGAGCTGCGATACAGCGAAACAGTACTGTCTGCGAATAATTAGCTCTTGAAAATATATTTCAGTTGAGCACTGTTGGGTGATAGGCTAATTCTATAAACAACAGCCACCTGCATTAATGCAAAGATCTTCAGTAAAATAAATTGGAGCACTTCGGCTGATTGGCATTTGTTTACATTAGTAAAAAAAAAAAAAAAAGTACGCTAGATTTACCTGTTTCTTTCTGTCGAATGAAGATAGCTCAGCGGTAACATCAAATCGGTTGGGTTTCGCTGCGGCCTTGAGGCATTCAGATGTCTAGTCGGATGTCTATATATATATATATATATATATATATATATATATATATATATATATATATATATATATGGATGTATAGCTGGCCAATCGTATTCCAGGATACCCGTCTGCAAGGGCGGCTATTGCAGACGCTTGCTCAGGCGCATTTGTGTTTATTCTACACCCCACAGAGTCCAGCTGTAGTTTATACAGCAACTATGCGGGTCAGACCTTTGTTACAGTTTCTGTGAAATAGCCTGTTATCCAGCCAGCATGCTCAAGCCCTCGGCCACAATGACTTGTGACTTCGTGCTAGCACTGCTATCGACTGCCCCCAATGATTCCGTCTATCCAATTTCACTCACAAGGCTTGGAATGGTTTTCAGGCACTTTCCAAAGGTGCCACACGCTGGGATCGACCCCCCAGTCCGATAACATCAGCATATATATATATATATATATATATATGTGTGTGTGTGTGTGTGTGTGTGTGCATTATGCAGCATATTTTCATTCAAGCATGTTTGATTGAACAATCTAGACATATTATATGTATATTTATGTTTATTTTAATCATCTCATATTGGCTTATCAATTTCTTAGTGTCGTTATTAAATTGATGAAGAAAGATGGCGAAGCTATTTTTATATTTTTTTATCTTTACAAATACTTCCAATCTAATCCTAGATAATCTTCCGGATGAATTGCGAAAAATTTACAGCTATATAAGAGAGTTAACTTAATATATGTAAATTCTTATTAAAAATTGTAATTTCGTGTTTTAAAAATATTCTTTTAATTGTAGTTTTAACAAGTACAATTTAGATATTTGAAAACTATGCAGTTATAAACATTTTCGAATAAAGTACTTTGCTATATTTCGAATTGAATTTAAATTGATTGGGATTATTTTTTTAAATCGCTAAAATCGGCCAACAAATCTGTCAACACAACATAATAATTTTCAAAAATCTTCAAAAATAACATACTATTCTGAAACCTTATTTGCGGAAGACGAACTGATTTAATGTTTAATTAATTTGAATTAAAAACTATAAAATATTAAAATATCGCCGGACTGGGAGGTGTTTTTATGATGTGTTGACACATTTATTGATGTCTGGTGTTTGGTGTTTGTAAATAAAGCAATTTAAGTGAACTAAAAATTACTTGACGAATACAACGTTAATACTTTTTTTTTATAATCTTAATTAATTATGTACTTTGTCTTTGTAGTCACATTACGAAGAAGCCTGTTGAGGAAAATTTAGAAAATTGCTAGTAAATTTTAACTTTACTATAGTTACTCCTTTTATTTTCTGATAATGTTGTGTATTTTAACTTTACTATAGTTACTCCTTTTATTTTCTGATAATGTCCGTATTTACAAAAATCGTCATGTTTACACAAACGCATAAAAAATTCAGATTTCTTTTTAAAATACAGGGGATCACTGAATTGTAGTAATTTTTCCATTTATGATAAGTAAATATATATTTTTTTTATTTAATAACAACATCACCTAACTTCTACAAGTTAATACAGAATGCTAAACTTATAAAGTATATTAACTGGAATTTAAAAACAATGAAAATATTTCTTACAAAAATTCATTATTCATCGAAAAAATTTTCTGATGAGATTAGTGTATATATATATATATATATATATATATATATATATATATATATATATATATATATATATATTATTCATAAAATTTTACGATTTAGGGCAGATTTTCGATAACTGAGGATACTGATTAGTAAAAAAATACTGATTTAAATTCTTCAAGAACTAATCCTCATATCTCATATAAACATTAAGCTCTACAAAAATGAATTTCTCGAAGTTTCATAAATTAAATAAGTTTGGAGATAACAAAAGAAAATACAAAGATTTAGAAAAAAAAATAATAATTTCATTCATTTGTGAATAAGTCCAGAAAATTTCATTAAATTCCAACAATTCTCTGATTTTTGCAAGAATTTCCAAATTAATGAGCTTTTCACCGTAAAAAGACGCTTAAATTTCCCCATATAAATTTGTGGTCACCCGTTGACGAAAAAAAGACAAAAACGGTAAAAAAATATAATTTAATAACAAAAAAAAAAAATCCTGTGTTTTTTTTCCTTTTAATAATACCATAAGATTTTATACTTATTTTTTAGCTAATCTTATTTTTTAACTAATCTTATTTTTTAGCTAAGTTGGATTTTCAGAGACTGTTATGCCTGACGTGATTAAAATATTCAGACTTCTATATTTTTTTTTAATAATTGATGATGAATAAATGTTTTTAACTTGCGTTTTAACAATTGATGGTGGAAAAGATTTTAAACTGTCTTAACAATTGATGGAGAAAATAAATAAACTTCTGTATTAAATCTGTTTGTTGTTATTTTTAACATTACCTGCCTTCGTAATAATAGAAATATTTACCGACAAAATAGCATAGGTTTCTATTTTTTTACCGAGACTGGTAAAATAAGCTCAAAAGCATATTTGTCTATTTTACCGGGACCAGCAAAATAGCCTCTTCATTCTGTGGTGTCATTGGAAAAACCGCCCTTTCGATATTTTGTTTATTCCTTTTAAAAGAAAAAAAAAATGTCCAAGCAGTGAATATAATTGAAAAAAGAAAATCGAAGCAATAATTCAACAGTTTCAACAAATAAACTAAAGCGACACTTTTTCCCGCTCTTCTGTGATAGTTTCATGCAATGTTCCCAGAGCATCAATTCTGTCACATGTTCGATACCGAAGAATTTCACGGTGAATAATATTTTTGGCATGAAATGATTCTTTTGCAGAATGGACATTGGCGCAATGCCAAGACACTTCAATTATTTTCATTATTGTGAGTGGGTGTGACTATTTGGAATGAGGTTAACAGCACAGTAATGTTGGTTTCTCAACGTTAGCCAATAAATTTTACAGCATATAGAAATCTCAGTCAACAAAAGAACTACATAGTCCTGACCAACAAAGAAAAGAGATACGACGTTGTCAAATCTGGGTACCATTGCTTTCATATATATGATACCTGCCGCTTATTTACAGAAGTCCATTTCTTCAGCCTTCAGCTGAGTAACCATGGGCGTTGATCCTGTATATTTTTTACACATGTGACACACGAAAATCTTTTGTAGAGTCTTGAAAGTGAATGCCTCCTCGTGCACTCTCATATTCCCGAGCCATCAATTCGCCTGATGTGATATACCTTTTAGCTACAGAGGAAGCGTCGGGTTATGTAAAATTTATTGCTTAAAAACAGTCATTTTAATTTACCGACCAGACGCTTCTTCTGTGGCTTAATAGTGTAA
>CAHIKZ030003794.1:512500-555000 GCA_903632075.3 Acanthosepion pharaonis
AAAAAGAAGATGAAAAAAGAAGAATGAATGAAAGAAGAAGAATGAATGAAAAAAAAGAAAAGAATGAATGAATGAAAAAAGAAGAATGAAAAGGAATGAAAAAGAAATGAAAATGAAAGAAGAAAATGAATGAATGGAAGAAAAGAAGAAAAGAAAAGAATGAATGAAAGAAGAATGAATGGAAGAAGAAGATGAAAAAAAGAAGAAGAATGAATGAAGAAGAAGAATGAATGAAAAAAGTAGAATGAATGAATCAATGAAAAAGAAGAATGGGTGAATGAAAGAAGAAGAAAAATTAATGAATGGAAGAAAAAGGAGAAAAAGAATGAATGAATGAAAGAAGAATGAATGGAAGAAGAAGATGAAAAAGAAGAATGAATGAAAGAAGAAGAATGAATGAAAAAAGTAGAATGAATGAATCAATGAAAAAGAAGAATGGGTGAATGAAAAAAGAAGAAAAATGAATGAATGGAAGAAGAATAAAAAGAATGAATAAAAGAAGACGAAGAAAAAGAATGAATGGAAGAAGAAAAATGAATGAATGAAATAATAATAATAATAATAATAATTTAAGGCGAGAAAACGCGGGAAAAAAAGGACAGTTTGAAAGAGCAACGGAAAAATTGTCGGACCATGAAGCGAACCCAACCCTTCGCCGACCTAAAAAGAGGGACTAAGATTGTAATCATTAGCGCAGAAATAAGCCAGAGACATGATAGCCATGATGAACAGGGAAGTTTTATTAATAGGACAGTTTATGGACCGATACGACTGGTATTTACATGCGCTTTCTCGTATATTCATATAACCCAACACATTTTTCAATGACTTCTTTTTTCATATTTTGAAGGTTCTTCTATGAATTTTACACCTGGGGTATACTCGTGAGATTTAAACCTTCTGACTTTTACCGCTAAGATATAATTCTGAATTTACACCTGAGAATAATTCTGAATTTTATACTTGAGGCATAATTCTGAATTTTGCACCCGAGACATATATCTGACTTTTACCGCTAAGACATAATTCCGAATCTATACTCGAGAATAATTCTGAATTTTAACACCTAAGGCATAATTCTGAATTTTACACCGGAGACATATTTCTGGATTTTATACTTGAGGCATAATTCTGAATTTTATATCTAAGGCATAATTCTGAATTTTACATGGGAGACATAATTCTGGATTTTACACCGGAGATATAATGTTGAATTTTATACTTGAGGCATAATTCTGAATTTTACACGTGAGATATAATTCTGAATTTTACACCGGAGACATAATGTTTAATTTTATACTTGAGGCATAATTCTGAATTTTATACTTGTGGCATAATTCTAGATTTTACAACGGAGACATAATTCTGAATTATATACTTGAGGCATAATTCTGAATTTTACATGTGAGACATAATTCTGAATTTTATACTTGAGGCATAATTCTGAATTTTATACTTGAGGCATAATAACGGATTTTACACCGGAGACATAATGTTGAATTTTATACTTGAGACACGTGAAACATAATTCTGAATTTTACACGTGAGATATATTTCTGAATTTTACACCGATGATATAATTCTGAATTTTGCAACTCTACCTTTAATATGTCCTATGAGTGTCAATTTCTCTAAACCCGCTTTCCTCATTATGTGCCCTAGAAATTCCAACTGTCACTTTCTGATGTTAAGTATAAGTGTCTTTTTTATTTTCATTTCCTCTAAAGCTTCGCCATTGCGAATATGTTCAGTCCATGATATTCACAGCATCCTTCTGTAGAACCATATTTTAGTCCTGGTTATGACGATAAATTATATCCAGTATCAAGGCCTCTGATCGGGAGAGTGGAGATTTTGAGGAGCGTGGAACCACCTATTAACTCTTGTCCTCAGGTCCAATCTTACTCGGGTGGTAGCACCGGTTAGGGACTCAGCTATGGGCAAATAGAAAACAGTATATTTTTATACCAAAATGAGCGATAATACATATTTATAGCAAAATGGCAATCAATACAAAACTAGAAATATAAAAATATATGGCTATAAAAATCCCTGCAATACGACAATCACAACGAGTAGGATCGTGATGCTATGCCGGGCAGTGGGAGACGCGACGCATTCTAAAAATATCCGAATGCCCTGGCCGAGCGTGGACTCAAAGATACGGACGGGATATCCCTCCTCAACGCCGCCTTGACAATGAAATTGTGGTTTCCGCGACAGATTTAAGTCTCTTTCTCATTTCGACAGAGAACATGTACTGCTCTCAAAACAACGCTCTACGTTATAGACTCCGAAGGCACGAACAGATTATGTCACGGACTTTGACAGCTAACATCAGATCACAAGAACTTTCATTTTTCTGTCTTAAATGTAAATCTACCCTTTTAACTGGGTGCGATCTCACGGAAACCCTGTCATTGTACCGACTTCCTTGAAATTTGCATTTCTTTGTACTCGCTGATATTTTTCTTCTGATATTTCATGTTTGTTGATCGATATTGATTGTACAAAATTGATTGTCCTCATTTTTTTCCAACAACTACCATAGAGCGTTATTTTTTTTTTACAACGTTTTTGTCTATATTTCTGAGATGAGGTATTACACTATTTATATTACGGACTATTTACATTATTCGGACTATTGTACTGTCATTTTTGTCACCATATTTATTACAACGTTTCGGTCTTTCAGTATCTGTCTATATTTCTGAGATGAGGTATTATGTACACTATTTACATTATTCGGACTATTGTCCTCATCTTTGTCGCCATATTTATTACAACGTTTCGGCATTTCAGTATCTTTCTATATTTCTGAGATGAGGTATTATGTACACTATTTATATTATTCGGACTATTGTCCTCATCTTTGTCACCATATTTATTACAACGTTTCGGTCTTTCAGTATCTGTCTATATTTCTGAGATGAGGTATTATGTACACTATTTACATTATTCGTACTATTGTCCTCATCTTTGTCGCCATATTTATTACAACGTTTCGGCCTTTCAGTATCTGTCTATATTTCTGAGATGAGGTATTATGTACACTATTTACATTATTCGGACTATTGTCCCTCATCTTTGTCGCCATATTTATTACAACGTTTTGGCCTTTCAGTATCTGTCTATATTTCTGAGATGAGGTATTATGTACACTATTTACATTATTCGGACTATTGTCCCTCATCTTTGAGGCCATATTTATTACAACGTTTTGGCCTTTCAGTATCTGTCTATATTTCTGAGATGAGGTATTATGTACACTATTTACATTATTCGGACTATTGTCCTCATATTTGACGCCATATTTATTACAACGTTTTGGCCTTTCAGTATCTGTCTATATGTCTGAGATGAGGTATTATGTACACTATTTACATTATTCGGACTATTGTCCTCATATTTGACGCCATATTTATTACAACGTTTTGTCCTTTCAGTATCTGTCTATATGTCTGAGATGAGGTATTATGTAAACTATTTACATTATTCGGACTATTGTCCTCATCTTTGTCGCCATATTTATTACAACGTTTCGGCCCTTCAGTATCTGTCTATATTTCTGAGATGATTATGTAAACTATTTACATTATTGTATTGTCCTCATCTTTGTCGCCATATTTATTACAACGTTTTTTTCAGTATTATTCTGAGATGAAGTATTGTCCTATTTCATTATTGACTATTGTCCTCATCTTTGTTGCCATATTTATTACAACGTTTCAGCGGTCTTCTTCAGGTGGGTGGAATATCGAACTTCCATGTGCCATGACTAATGGATGCCAGTTATTTCCTGTTAAATCCCCTCTCCAAGTTCTCCACCGACTTAACATTGGGTCCTGTCACTGGATCTAACTAACGCCTTTATCCACTGTGCCATGTGTCCTTGAGGATATCTGTGCATGAATTTCTGTGTATTATACACCTAATGTCTTCAGCAACTTTTTTTTTTACCAGTGCCCATATTCCAATTCATGGAACTAGAACAGTCTACCCCAGTGAGCGAAATAAAGGATTCAGTTCGACATTCCAACCACCTGAAGAAGGCCAGAGCCTACAACAGCTGAAACGCTGTGATAAACATGGCGACAAAGATGAGGATTAAATAGTATAAAAAATAAGTTACTTATCCAGGAATTTATTACCTCCTTTTCCGGGCGCACAAACCTCCAAATATGTTTATCCCTAATTATTTAATAAATGGTATCTCTCACGCATTTTACGGTTTGCCTTGTTGTTGCTTGATGTCAATTCTACTCAATTACTTTTAACCGGCCACACAAAAATATACTATAATATTCCTCCCACACATATACATATTTTCATAATATCTCAAAGCCGGTTTTTGATCAGGAGAGGGTTGAGGAGGGGTACTAATATATGACTTTTGCTTACGGAATCATTTGGCACCAAACCGCCCCTGACTAATCCTGTAAGCAATGAAAGTATTACACAATAATGCACTTTAATTCTATTGGTAACCTGGCCGCTCTTCGAGGTCGCCTTGGCTCAAGTGAAGTTATCAGGAAGGCGGGGGTGGAGTACCCTGTATTTCACATCAACATACCAAACTGATTGCTTTTTCTTAATTACAAACAACGGTAGCAGTAGCAGCAGCAACAGCAGCAGCAGCAACAACAGCAGCAGCAGCAGACATAACCGTCACAACAAAATGGCCGAGATCTTCGTTCATACTCAGACCGTTCAGAAAAAAAAAGAAAAGTTTTGATGTTATTAACAATTGGCTCTTAATGTCAAGTTTATGAATAAACCTGACATTAAGAGCACTTGCTTGCGATAATAATTAATGGTATATACAAAGAATGTGTTGCGCCACCTGACCATATTTTAAAGTCATTTCATTAATAAAGAGCATACAATAATTAGCTTCTTTATTTCTTTTTTCTTTTTCTTTTCTTTCTTTTTATTTTATTTTTTGTCTTTTAATAACATGTAGTAACTTTCGACAACATTACAACCATAAAATATTCTACCTTAAGGGAAAATTAATCATTTGAAAGTATAATTCAAACTCGGGTCCAAAATTAAACATTTAAACCACCACTGGTGTCAGTTTAAACTGACAGCTTTTTTTTACCCATATATCGTGACTATTTTGCTCAAGAGCTTACGGCCATATCGCGTTGAAACACCGGTTCACGTACGATCATCTAAGTTTAGCAACTTTTTAAAAATCATATCACCACATATAAGGCAAGGAAGCCACTAAGACACAACGCGTTATTGAGTGTGGAAGAACAAGAAAAAAAAGAAGAAAGATAAACATTATGGAGCGAGAAGAATAGAAGAGTAATCAAGAAGACAGTAGATAACAACTGACATTGCATTTAAATGTGTTTTCTAAACATTTCACCCCATGCAAGGCAGTGAAGCCACTAAGACACAAGAGGTTACTGAGTGTGAAAGAATAAGAAAAAAAAGAGAAACATTATTAAGAAGCGAGAACAATAGAAGAGTAATCAAGAAGACAGTAGATAACGATTGACATTGTATTTAAATTTGTTTTCTAATCATTTCACCCCATGCAAGGCAGTAAAGCCACTAAGACACAAGGGGTTACTGAGTGTGAAATAATAAGAAAAAAGAGAAATATTAAGGAACGAGAACAATAGAAGAGTAATCAAAAAGACAGTAGGTAACGATTTACTTTGCATCTAAATTTTTGAAGATCAAACCTGATTGGAAAATAAGAAACCCGAAGAGAGTTCCCCAAACGAGAAGTGCGAGAAAAGAAATTATTAGCATAGACCTTACGGTTACATTTAGCCATTTTAACTGCAAAATAGTGAGACCTAGCCGCCAATCTAGTACTGCGTTTAAATTCATAAAGTCTAGGTACCACAGCGAAGAGTTCATCCGAACAATTACCATGAAAGTATTTATAGAAAAGGCTGAGGGAAGCTATATTACGCCGGTGTCAAAGTAACTGAAGCCGAGATGCCAAGTCAGGACAAATAGTATTGCTTATTCTTCTTTGGAGTTTATCAAGAATTTCTAAATATACAGCGGGAGCACTGGGCCCGATGTTGCGGCGGTATTCAAGGTTTGGTTGAATGCTAGACTTATAAATATGCAAGATAAATTCTGAAGAGAAGACATTGTCTAGCGCAACACAGTGACCCGCCTTTCTCTGCAGCTGACCTAGCAATGGATTAAATATAATCTTTTCATTTCATATTTTCTGAGAATTTTGGACAGTGAAGGAGCAACGATGCATTTTCATGGAGGTTAGCATTAGCCATGCTGATGTGAAGCAAGAAGGTGACTAATAGAAAAGTTTTTCAGGTGGTTAATAGAAAAGTTTCGTTTTAGTGGTGTTAAAATTCGTTCCCTTACCAGTCATATTTAAAGTTTCACTGGCTATTTCAGAAATAATCACTAATACATCAAAAATTGACCTAAAGAAGCGAAAGCCATATTGCTTGTCTGAAAGAAGGTCCTACTCTTATATATAGAGAGGAAGAACCAAAGTGAACTCGATCAACCCCTGAATTTCCTAACAGAGGATTAGGTAAAGATCTACACGGCCAAACCGGCTTCCTATTACTTGCTTCCCTGATAGCTATAATCTTCAAATATTCAAATGTAATGTCAAACGACATCTCTATTTCAAATAAGTAAAATGGGGTGTCCATTTCAAATAAGTAAAATGAGGTGTCTATTTCAAATAAGTAAAATGTGGCGTCTATTTCAAATAAGTAAAATGGGGTGTCCATTTTAAATAAGTAAAATGGGGCGTCTATTTCAAATAAGTAAAATGGGGCGTCTATTTCAAATAAGTGAAATGGGGGGTCTATTTCAAATAAGTAAAATGGGGTGTCCATTTCAAATAAGTAAAATGAGGTGTCCATTTCAAATAAGTAAAATGAGGTGTCTATTTCAAATAAGTAAAATGGGGTGTCCATTTCAAATAAGTAAAATGGGGTGTCTATTTCAAATAAGTAAAATGGGGTGTCCATTTCAAATAAGTAAAATAGGGCGTCTATTTCAAATAAGTAAAATGGGGTGTCTATTTCAAATAAGTAAAATAGGGTGTCGATTTCAAATAAGTAAAATGGGGTGTCTATTTCAAATAAGTAAAATGGGGCGTCTATTTCAAATAAGTAAAATGGGGTGTCCATTTCAAATAAGTAAAATGGGGCGTCTATTTCAAATAAGTACAATAGGGTGTCTATTTTAAATAAGTAAAATGGGGTGTCTATTTTAAATAAGTAAAATGGGGTGTCTATTTCAAATAAGTAAAATGGGGTGTCTATTTTAAATAAGTAAAATGGGGTGTCTATTTCAAATAAGTAAAATGGGGTGTCTATTTCAAATAAGTAAAATGGGGTGTCCATTTCAAATAAGTAAAATGGGGCGTCTATTCCAAACCCTCCGGCGCAATTATATGTTCCAGAAATTTCAACTCTCTCTTCCTGATGTTAAGTATAAGTTTACATTTTATTACCTTTTTCTTTCTATGTGCCGTGTCATTTCATGTTGTAGCTGATCATGGTTTTCCACCTTTTCAGCTCTTAACAAGTTGTTTCTCTCTGCCACCTTCCCCAAACCACGTTTTGTCATCCACTTGCTTAAGGCCCCTAGGTATGTCATACTTTGTTCTCCTTTGTCCCTCTTTCTCTCCATTCGACCTGTGTGTATCAGATTCTGCAGGCCCTCCTTCCTCATTATGTGTCCCAGGAACTTCATCTGCCTCTTCTTGATGATAAGTATAAGCCTCCTCCTCGTTTGCATCCTCTCTATGATCTCATCGTTACTCACATGCTCGGTCCATGATATTCTTAGCATCCTTCTGTAGAAACACATCTCTGTCGCCTCGAGTCTCTTCATCTTTGAGAAAATCGTCCAACATTCGCTGCCGTAAAGAAGAACAGATGTCACGTAACAGCTCAGCATTCTTTTCTTTGTTACCAAAGATATCACCCTGTCTCGCAAGACTCTAGGCCCAGATTTATGAATGCGTCATTGGTTATCCCAATACGTCTACGTGTCGCATTTACCGTCCTCTGTCAGAACGCTTCCCAGATATTTAAACTTCTGCGTCTGCTTGATTCTCGTGTTCCTGTGGGATCTTCCACAACAAACCAGCCTTACCTTTTTTTAGGAAATGCACTCTTCCTATCTGGTAAGTAACATTCTACTTTCATACAAATATAACAAGTATTCATTGGTCAATCACCTCCGATCTAGCTTGCTGATTGGTCAGTTCCGACCAATCAAACCGCCTGCACGCGACCAATCTGTTTTTCGCACGGTCTCTGTTTGAGCCTCCCACGTGGTACACGACCATTATATAATTCGAACACGTGTGAACTCTCTGAGTAGTTTTCTTTTCATTCATCTCTCTCGCACGTCTCATTCCTTGCTACCAAGTACCAAGATGTAACCTTCAGGAACTCCCGTCTTAGTCATTGCTGGCCAGACGTTAAAGACAATTACCAACATTCACAAACTCTGAAATCACTTCTGAACTTTTACCAACTTCTCAACTCACAATTCCAAACTTTATTCTTCTAAATTACAAGTTTAATATTACTTCTTCTTAATATGAACTCCGGTACAACTAATACCTAATCAAAGGGACACGACTCTGTCCTACCTTTTTAGTTCGTATGCATGTACATCAAACATTAATAAATCTAATTGTTATGTTTTGATATCATTCCGTTCAGTTTTGTATTTTATTCTATGTGCTATTTACGTCAAATATAAATAGCATTGCGTTCACGCATTGTCCTTAATCCCACCTTTCCTAGCCTAAGTGAAATATTGGTAACTCAATCACTACAATAATGATGACCGCGACGTTCATCGTTCGACGTTCACAACAACAATGGTAATATAACCGCTACATATTTAGTGATTCCGTTGGAAATAAACAATAATGGTAACCCCTATTGCTACATTCCCGTCCTACTAATCTCATTACTGATGACCATGCATTCTGTTTTCTTGTAGTTTGTGCTTAGTCCCTTCTTCACACTCTCTGTCGCTAGCTGGGCTTAAAAAACGCATCCAATCAGCAGTGCAGGAGGGAACACATAAAATGCTTCAAAATGTATTTAGCAACGCTAACGATAGATTTAAAATTAGATGTATTAGCTGCCTCTTCCTGATGTTAATTATAAGCCTCCTCTTTGTTTGCAGCCTCTCCAAGATCTCATAGTTGCTCACCCGCTCCGTCCATGATATCCTTAGCATCCTTCTGTAGAACCATACCTCCGTTGCCTAGAGTCTCTTCTTCATCTTTGAGGAAATCGTCCAATATTCGCTGCCGCAAAGAAGGACAGATGTCACGTATCTTTTCCTTGTTACCAAAGATAGCCTCCTGCCTCGCAATACTCTGTCCAGCTTTTGGAATGCGTCCTTGGCCATCCTGATACGTCTATGGATCTCAGTGTCGTATTTACTGTCCTCTGTCAAAACTCTTCCCAGATATTTAAACTTCATTTAATAAACTAACAGCAGAAATAAAACCTTTTCAGTATTCTTTTCTTTGTTATCAAAGAAATCCTTCTGTCTCGCAATACTCTGTCCAGCTTTTGTAATGTGTCCTTGGCCATCCCAATACGTCTACGGATTTCAGTGTCGCATTTACTGTCCTCTGTCAAAACTCTTCCCAGATATTTAAACTTCATTTAATAAACTAACAGCAGAAATAAAACCTTTTCAGTATTCTTTTTTCTTTGTTATCAAAGAAATCCTTCTGTCTCGCAATACTCTGTCCAGCTTTTGTAATGTGTCCTTGGCCATCCCAATACGTCTACGGATTTCAGTGTCGCATTTACTGTCCTCTGTCAAAACTCTTCCCAGATATTTAAACTTCATTTAATAAACTAACAGCAGAAATAAAACCTTTTCAGTATTCTTTTCTTTGTTATCAAAGAAATCCTTCTGTCTCGCAATACTCTGTCCAGCTTTTGTAATGTGTCCTTGGCCATCCCAATAGGTCTACGGATTTCAGTGTCGCATTTACTGTCCTCTGTCAAAACTCTTCCCAGATATTTAAACTTCATTTAATAAACTAACAGCAGAAATAAAACCTTTTCAGTATTCTTTTCTTTGTTATCAAAGAAATCCTCTTGTCTCGCAATACTCTGTCCAGCTTTTGTAATGTGTCCTTGGCCATCCCAATACGTCTACGGATCTCAGTGTCGCATTTACTGTCCTCTGTCAAAACACTTTCCAGATATTTAAACTTCTGCGTCTGATTGATTCTAGTGTTCCTGACCTTTTACTGATGACTATGCATTCTGTTTTCCGGTAGTTTATTCTTAACACTCTTCGTTGCTACCTTCTAGAGGTTTTGTTACCATTTCCCTAAAACCTCGTCGTTGCTTACTTGTTCGGTTCATGGTATCCACAGCATCTTCCCGTAGAATCCCATTTCTATTGGTTCAAGTCTCTTCGTCATCTATGGCCAGCATTAACCGCCACATAAGAAGACAGATAAGAGGAAACGTAAGAATTTAGTACGCGATTCTTTTTGTTTCTAACGAGATTTTTCTGCCTGTTAATAATAAGCTTAGCTTTTAGAGTGCATGGACATTTATTTGAAAAAGAGGTTTGGATGCAGCTGGGTTCCCTTCCCAAATCGAACCCGTATACCTCGGCTGTGGTGATGGAAAGCGGCCGGATGGCATTACCATTTTCCCTTTTAAAATGGGGAAGTCGTTGATTTGGGATGCGACCTGTGCGGATACATTTTCGGTCGGTAATTTGATCAGGTTCGCCGCTGAGCTGGGGTCAGTCGCCCAGGACGTAGAGATAAAAAAAATAGTTAAATATTCTTCTCTTCTGGGGTTATTGGCCCTCGTTCGATGGCGTTCCTTCAGAGGATTGGCGGGATTGCGTCTAGATTAAGGGACGAGCCTCGCGAAACGGAGTGGCTCTTGCAGCGTGTCTCACTGGCGATGGTTTGAGGTAATGCTTTCTCTAACATTGCGGCTGACAGAGAATAGAAATTGTTTATAGTTACTTTGTTCAAACTTTTTTTTCAGTAAATAAATTTCTCTATAGTTTTTCAATAAACAAAAGAAATAAAAAAAGAAGCAGGAAAAGAAAAACTAGGTAACTAAATGCGTCCCGAATCACGTGTGATTTCCCGCCATTTGCAGCTTAGACTGTTAGGCGTTGCCCGCCGCCGGCGTTGAATCGTCGTCTGTCAATGAACGGAGACATTTCTTACTGGTCTTTCTCGCCTGTCTTGTCTCTCTATCCCACAACACCCTTCTTCGTACCCGCTGCCGGCTCATCCACCATCCACTTTTTAAACACGCTTTCTCTGGCTCACCATTAGCAGCTGTGAGGAAAGGCAATAATTATCATATAATATGAAACTGTCCTGGCGTATCTTACCTGTCATTGAAAAAAATGCTCACCTGCGTGTGTCTGTGTGTGCGTCAACGTCGAGAGACTAATCAAGTATTTGGATTTCAATGAAGTCAACATTAAAAGATAGGGAAAAAATTTTTAAAAAAGGTACTGTCAATAATCTTAAGAGGAATCTAACCTTTTCCTGAAGTGCTTACCTGTCATTGAAAAAAATGCTCACCTGCGTGTGTCTGTGTGTGCGTTAACGACGAGAGACTGATGAAGCATTTGGATTTCAATGCAGTCAATATTAAAAGAAAAAAGGAAAAAGCAAAAAAATAAAAGGGTACTGCCAATAATCTTAAGAGCACTCTAACCCTTTCCTGGAGTGCTTACCTGTCATTGAAAAAATGCTCACCTGCATGTGTCTGTGTGTGCGTTAACGTCGAGGGACTAATCAAGCATTTGGATTTCAATGCAGTTAACATTAAAAGATAGGGAAAAAGTGACAAAAAAGGTACTACCAATAATCTTAAGAGTACTTTAACCCTTTTCTAGAGTGCTTACCTCTCATTGAAAAAAATGCTCACCTGCGTGTGTGTGAGACAGATGAAGCATTTGGATTTCAATGCAGTCAATATTAAAAGAAGATAGGGAAAAAGTAAAAAAAAAAAATTAAAAAAAAGAAAGGGTACTGCCAGTAATTTTAAAAGCACTCTAACCCTTTCCTGGAGTGCTTACCTGTCATTGAAAAATGGCTCACCCCCGTGTGTCTGTGTGTGCGTTAACGTCGAGGGACTAATCAAGCATTTTGATTTCAATGCAGTCAACATTAAAAGAAGATAGGGAAAAAGTGAAAAAAAAGGTACTACCAATAATCTTAAGAGCACTCTAACCCTTTTCTGGAGTGTTTACCTGTTTTTGAAAAAATACTCACCTGCGTGTCACTATGTGAGAGTTAACATGAAGAGACTAATCAAGCATTTGAATTTCAATGCAGTCAACATTAAACGATAGGGAAAAGTTAAAACAAAGGTACTGCCAATAATCTGAAGAGCACTCTAACCATTAAAATTATGTCATACTTTTCAAAGAGTAAAAATCTCCTAAAATTAGTATATAATATATACAAAATGTATCCTCTACATTAAAAAATTGTTAATTTTAATGGACGGTTTCGACGATTATTTTAAATGTTTTACCCCGAAGTAGTGTCATTATGCTGCTAGAACGCAGGGTTGGACATGGTGTGAAAGTGAAAGAAAATGAAGAGACTGAAAGGAGGATTAAGGTAAGGACCAAAAGGAACAGATTTCAAGGATACGGAAAGATGGCGATTGACGCTGCACTTAAATTTGGAAGTTTGAAGTTTTCATATGATCTGACTATAATGGTGAAGGGTTTGCGCAGAACCAACCACACTTTTTGAAGGGACGAATACAGAGACCTGGTGCACCGTGTGCCACAAGGTCCCCAACATTGAGGCATACAGGCTTTGAATTCAGAGTTGTCCTTCTTCTAGATCAGTGCCATCCAACGCTATAGAACCCAGTCTGTCTTGCTATTTACCCACTGCTGGTGTATTGAAAAAAATGGCTATTTTTGTAGTGATGTTATAACATACATATGTTATAATTTTTAAATATATATATATATATATATATATATATATATATATATATATAATATAACGTGATATAATTATATTCATTTATATTTTTATATATATATATATATATTTTATACTAGCGTAGAACTCGCACTTCGGCCTTTTACCTTCAGTGTCCTATTTACTGTAGGCTGAGGATCTTTTCCTTATTTTCCATGATATTTTTGGTGTTATTTATGTTTTGTTTTTAATTTCCGACATATACTAGGAAAGCATTATGCTGTTCGGGTATTTACTATTTGTGAAAGATGTTTTATGTGCATAGTTTGTTTGTTTCCAGGGTCCTTCAGTTACTCCTATGTATACTTTTTCTTCATTATCTGGTGATTTTAAAGTGGCTTGCTATATTACGTTGTTTTGTAAGCAATTACCGTTAAAGGAACATTCATTCTTTATTCTACAGTTACAAGTTGGTTAAAAGTACGAATCAAATCAAAAATATCATGGAAAATAAAGAATAACGATATGAGCTCATCTCAAAATGTAGACATGAAAACAAATTTTTACTACGTTACTTAAAAATCGAAAACTGAAATGAATAAATACAAATAAACAAAATATTATAAAAAGCAAGTAAAATAAATTAACGCAAACAAATAATAAACAAATTAACAAACCACTCCCGTTGGAATAGACGAAATTGAATAAATAAAAATACAAAATAAAATACATAAAAACAAGTAAAAATAATCAACCCAAATAAATAAATAAAATAATAATAAGAAACCAATTAACACACCAATTTCGCCAAAATAACCGTTAGAATAGACAACAACAACCAATTCAAAAGTTGGACGTAAAAACAGTTATAATTTCAATATAACAATAAAAAATTACAAGGATGCTCAAAGATCGAATACCAAATAGAGTAAATAAAATATACAAAATAAAAAATAAGTATATGAATAAGAAACAAATAAAAATTAATCCAAATAAATAAATAAATGAACAAATTAACAAATCGCCCTCGATAAAATAAACGTTAGAATTAATAAAAATAAGCATAAATAAGGAAAAACAAGTAAAAATAATCGATCCAAACAAATAAATTGAAAACTGCCCCCCTCCGCCGGAATAACCGAATAGACTACGGCAAGCAATCTAAACTCTAGACGAATAAATAGTTTTAATTATCTTCCCAGACCAAAACAAAAATTAAATAAGCGACCTAAGCAAATCCCCTCCCACAATTTTTTACTACGTTGATAAAACATCAAAAACCGAAAAGAATAAATAATGCAAAATAAAAATGAAAAACAAGTAAAATAAATTAACCCAAACAAATAAATAAACAAACCACTCCCGCAAAAATAAACGCCAGAATAGATTACCCACAATGCACCACTGACCCATATATATAAATAGCCGAGGAAAAAATCCAACATTCGCGGCCTGACGATTGCGTCTAGCATGAAACAGACTGTCGCCTCTAAGTGTTGACTTCAATGTTCACTTTCATATTTATATTTACATAAGCCCAATTTCTGATATTGAGCACTTTATTCCATAAATATAGCACATCTTAAAATTATATTCTTCATATATATATATATATATATATATATATATATGTATGTATGTATGTATGTGTGTATGTGTGTGTGTGTGTGTATTGTACCTTCAGGTAGTAAGCCCTTTTTACGCAAGTTTCGTTAAAGACGACAGACAACACTTTAGATTTTTATTTAATTCTTCTTTTCTTCGAACAAGTGTTTTCTCTTTGGACACAGAGATGTGTAGAAACTGTCCAAATGTTCTATAATTCCGAGGGCTTTCGGCTATAGATTTAGCCATTATCAAGGATGATTTTATTTTTACTTTTTAACTGAATCTATGGCTTGTGTGTATGTATCTAGAGTTATAGGAATGTTTTATTTTCCAAACACGGCCAGAACATCGTGGCCGTGTTCATAGTTAATGCTAATGAGTGTTGGCTTTTTTTGTTTTTATTATTAGGGTTTCTATTGTTTTGTTGCAACCTAGAAAAGGCTACTGAATGAGAAATAACCAAAGTTTGGAAATGAAATAGTAATCTTTATAACATAAACAAATTACAATACTCGCCAGCGGCGTAAAGTAGTTTGGAAATGAAATAGTAATCTTTATAACATAAACAAATTACAATACTCGCCAGCGGCGTAAAGTAGGTAAACCACTGCAAGTGGTGGACTACTTAGACACCATATTACACACACTTACAATAGTGTCCAACGAATTTATGAGGATTGGGACATATCAATTAGTGTTCATAGATACGGTATATCACAATTTTTTCCTCTTTTTTTAAACGTGGAGGAGGTTACTATGATTGTACTTTCTAAAAGTATGTTTCGTATTGAGTCTAATGGATCTATGGTCGGATAGGTGTAATGTAAGTCGTCTTGATAGGCATGTAGTAGTGTGACCGATGTAATTATTTATGAGTTTGGTTTGATCAGGAACACAATCCCACTTAAGGAACTGGGTTCCTGTTCAAACCAGACGTAGACAGACTGCTTAATGATTGCACGAAAGCGCATGAAACTGACGGTCGTGGTATATATATATATATATATATATATATATATATATATATATATATATATAGAGAGAGAGAGAGAGAGAGAGAGAGAGAGAGACAAAGAAACATACACAGCCGTCGCACAACACCACACAAATGCCTTCGTATAAAGAAATACATGAACACACACACATACATTTAATAATTTTTCATGTTTACACATTATTAGCATGTCATTCGAACATATGCAAATTCTTATGCATTTCTATGCACATATGCCTCAACATGCTGTGCAACTCGACGTGAGCTAATGGTTAGCAAGATTGTCTCTCTAGAACAATGAATAGTGAGTTCGATCCTCACAAGGTGCCCCATCTAAGCGTAGCTTAGAAAATCACCTTCTGAACGGATATCCCCAAGCGGATCGAGCTACGGTTTTCTGTATTGACTTAAATGGAAAAAGGCCCTCACATGCACATAAGGAATAGAAGATCAATAAGATAGACTTTGAAAAAGAAAGAAAGAAAGAAAGAAGGGTAGAAAGAAAGAAAGAAAGAAAGAAAGAAAGAAAGAAAGAAAGAAAGAAAGAAAGAAATGGCAAGCAGAGACAGGAAGAAACGGAAACATTTAGAAAGAAAGAAAGAAAGAAAGAAAGAAAGAAAGAAACAAACAAACAAACAAACAAACAAACAAACAAGAAAAGAACTAAGTACCGGAAAGAAAGCAAGACCTTTAAAGAAAGAAAGAAAGAAAGAAAGAAAGAAAGAAAGAAAGAAAGAAATGGCAAGCAGAGACAGGAAGTAACGGAAACATTTAGAAAGAAAGAAAGAAAGAAAGAAAGAAAGAAAGAAAGAAAGAAATAAAGAAAGAAAGAAGCAAACAAACAGACAGACAAACCAACAAAGAAAGAAACAAACAAACAAGAAAAGAACTAAATACCGGAAAGAAAGCAAGACCTTTAAAGAAAGAAAGAAAGAAAGAAAGAAAGAAAGAAAGAACGAAACAAACAAACAACGCAAGGAAGAAACTAAAAAATAAGGAAGGAAAAGTTTCTGCATCTAATGAAGATCGAAAAATGTTAATGATGATCACGAAGTTAGGAAAATAAAAGCAACTACGATTTTGCTAGAAAGACCAATGGCGTAGACCAGTTTCGTCGACATGCCTTTGTAGCATTGACAACACAACGGCACGCAACTGCATAAAAGGCAAATGTGTTTCTTCCTGTGAAGAGGATATTTAAAATAAGTAATCTGTGTACATGCACCTTATTAAGACTGTCCTTTGTTCTTTACGTACTAAAGCTATAATGATGCGATTTGAGTGAACAACAGACAATGACCCGACCCGAGTGACCTCACTGCCGATATCCGTTAAGGGCAGACGATAATGTTTCGGTGGGAAACAGTTTATTCTTTTTGCCTTTTAATTTCTTTTCACCAGGGTTTATAGTCATTTGAGAGATGCACTTGCTGATGATGATGATGTTGCTGCTGCTGCTGATGATGATGATGGTGATGATGTTGGTGGTGGTGGTGTTGGAGCTGTTGCTATTGTTGGGAGGTTGTGTTATGTACGGGAATTACGTTGAATGAGGGGTAAAGAGAAATACAAAAAAGGGAGAGACGAAAACGATGGCATCGAGATTGGGTGTAATAAGGAATGACGAGAAAGAAAGAAAGAAAGAAAGAAAGAAAGAAAGAAAGAAAGATAATAAATAAAGAAGGGTAGAAATAAAGAAGAAAGAAGGGAAGAAAGAAAGATAATAAATAAAGAAGGGTAGAAAGAAAGAAAGAAAGAAAGAAAGAAAGAAAGAAAGAAAGAAAGAAAGAAGGGTAGAAAGAAAGATAATAAAGAAGGGTAGAAAGAAAGAAAGAAAGAAAGAAAGAAAGAAAGAAGGGTAGAAAGAAAGATAATAAATAAAGAAGGGTAGAAAGAAAGAAAGAAAGAAAGAAAGAAGGGTAGAAAGAAAGATAATAAATAAAGAAGGGTAGAAAGAAAGAAAGAAAGAAAGAAAGAAAGAAAGAAAGAAAGAAAGAAAGAAGGGTAGAAAGAAAGATAATAAATAAAGAAGGGTAGAAAGAAAGAAAGAAAGAAAGAAAGAAAGAAAGAAAGAAAGATAATAAATAAAGAAGGGTAGAAAATAAGAAAGAAAGAAAGAAAGAAAGAAAGTAGGAAAGAAAGAAAGAAAGATAATAAATAAAGAAGGGTAGAAAGAAAGAAAGAAAGAAAGAAAGAAAGAAAGAAAGAAAGAAAGAAAAGTTATTAAGAATGAAGACTTCATTGAAGGAGAACGTCGATGCAATAAAAAAGAAAACAAATTCAAATGAAAATAGACTGAATCCCACGAAAGAAAGAAAGAAGAAAAGAAACCGATATAGAAAGAAAATAAGAAGAAAACAATATTCACGGGAAAATAAAAAAGAAAGAAAGAAGGAAAGAATAAAGAAAAAAATAAAGACACAAAGAATCAATGAATAAGAAAGAAAGAAAAAAGAAAGTAAAAGAAAAAAAGAATGAATAGATAATAAAGAAGAATATAAAATATAAACTTCATTGAATGAAAGAAAGCAGGAAAAGGCTAAGAAAGAAAGAAAGAAAGAAAGAAAGAAAGAAAGAAAGAAAGAAAGAAAGAAAAAAAAAAAATTAAGAAAGAAAGAAAATAAGAAAGAAATAAAGAAAGAATATAAGGAAAAAACAAAAGAAAAAATGAATGAATAATAAAGAAAATAATCAAATATGATTTATATCGAATGAAAAAAAACACGAAGAGGCTAAGAAAGAAAAAAAAGAAAGAAAGATAATAAATAAAGAAAAATAATAAAGAAAGAAAACAATAAAAAAGAAAGGTAGAAAGAAAGAAAGAAAGAAAGAAAGAAAGAAAGAAAGAAAGAAAGAAAGAAAGAAAATAAAACAAAAGAAAAGAATGAATAAAGAATAAAGAGAAAAATTAAATATGATTTATATCGAAGGACAGAAAAAGGAGAAGCTAAGAAAGAAAGAAAGAAAGAAAGAAAGAAAGAAATGAAAGAAAGAAAGAAATGGAAAGAAAGAAAGAAAGAAAAAGAACAAAAGAAAGAAAAAAGGTACTAAAGAAAGAAAGAAAGAAAGAAAGAAAGAAAGAAAGAAATGGAAAGAAAGAAATGGAAAGAAAGAAAGAAAAAGAACAAAAGAAAGAAAAAAATGTACTAAAGGAATGAAGATTAAAGAAAGAAAGAAAGAAAGAAAGAAAGAAAGAAAAACAGGAAAGCATAATAAATGAAACAAGAAAGAAAGAAAAGAAAGAAAGAAAGAAAGAAAGAAAGAAATGGAGATAGAGAAAGAGAGAAAGAAAAGAAAGAAGGCTGTCGAAAAACACGTTTGTCCATTGCCAACGATTATTGAATATAATGTAATATTCTTGGAGTGGGAGGAGATGGTGATCAAATGGTGGTGACAACGTGCAGGAAAGCCGAAAACCATAAAACCCTGCCCTACGGCAATAGTGGGTGTACAGCGATAATCGTACCCTACATGTGGGCGGTCGAAAAAGGTCTCTAGATGATGTGGAGAAAGAGCCATCAAGCAAACAGGGTCATCAATACACCAGCTTGCCCGTCGTCTAAGTTGAGGATAATCCGTTTGCAGTGTTTTGTCCGCGAATGATGGGCATAAAAGCAAAACAAACAAGGCTGTCGAGTGGATGTAAATGCATTTAGCCTCGGCAAATGTCTACTCCCCCACCCCTCGCCACAGAACCACATCCGATTGTTAGAGTTTATCTCTCGCTAAATTTACCTTCTCTCACTCCCCATCCCACGGCACCTTTTTTTATGTTTTATTTGCTTACGCCACTCTCAGCATATCTATCTATCTATCTATCTATCTATCTGTCTGTTCATATTTATATATATATATATCTTTATCTATCTCATTCTGTTTATATCTATCTATCTATCTCAATCTGTTCATGCCTATCTATGTATCTCAGTATGTTTGTATCTATCTATCTATCTATCTATCTATCTATCTATTATTCATCTCTCTCTCTCTATATATATATAGAGAGAGAGAGAGAGAAAAATATATATATATAAACAAAAAAATATATATATATATATATACAAAGAAAAAAAATATATATATATATATTATAAATAAGGAATTTGTACAAAGAAATAATTAGCAATAAGATTAATCATTTACATAAATTGCTCCTATATGATATAATATATAAGCTGCATACCTAAATATATACATATATAGATTCATACATACATACATACATACATATATATATATATATATATATATATATATATATATATATATATATATATATATAATATTCCCATCTACCTCAGTGTTTTATAAATATCTATCAGTTTGTTCGCATATCTCTCTCTCTCTCTCTCTCTCTCTCTCTATATATATATATATATATATATATATATATATATATATATCGCATATCTAGCCATTAATATATATATATATATATATATATATATCGTATATCTAGCCACAATATATATATATATATATCGCGTATTCATTATATATATATATATATATATATATATATATATCGCGTATCTAGCACACAATATATATATATATATATATATATATATATATATATACATATATATCGTATATCTAGCCACAATATATATATATATATATATATATGCATATCTAGCCACACAATATATATATATATATATATATATATATATATATATATATATATATATTTGTGGGTGTGGGTGTGTGTGTGTGTATATAACGAAATCGAGTAAGTCCGGCAATTATTTTAATGTATTTTATTGTTAAACGTTATATAGAAAGACGCAAATATTTAAATACTCTGTTTATAATAAACAGTATTGCCGACTAAATGTCCGAGAAATTTCAAAGAAAAGATGCCTCCTCCGACATTCTCATAGAATGTCGTTTCGCACTTCTCGTCTGTGGAACTCAGTTCCGATTTTTTGCTTACCTGGCATCGATAATTTCAAAAATTTAAATACAACATCAGTCTCCATCTTCTGTCCTCCTGAAACCTTTTCCTTTATCAGCATTTCTCCTTACTTTTCCTTAATAAAATCTTTCCATATTATTTCCCGTCCAGTAAATAGGGGCATTATTGCCTTGCATATGGTGAAACAATTATAAAAATCTCCTGGTATATATATATATATATATATATATATATATATATAAAAGAAAGAGGTTGTAGTGGTTCCAACGAGAGAAAAGTATGTATATTAAAAAGAAGAGAAGAGAGGTGCCGCAAACGTTTTTGGTTGCAATGTGGATTTATTTAGAAAAAAATATTATGCTATGTTTTTACATAATTTTACGACACGTGTTTCTGGTCTCGTGACCGTTTTCAGGTAAAAGTGGAGATTTCCACATATTATTAAAAATAATTAATTTTTCTTCATGTTCAATGTAAAATATTCTCGATATGAGACATTCTCTGTTTGTGTGTTGGTAATCCTTGAATTCAAGGAAGAAATTCGGATTTAATAATATATATATATATATATATACGTTGCATTGAGCCTATCTATCAGTCTGTTCATATCTATCTATCTAAAATAGATAAGATTGCCTGGTATATATATATATATATATATATATATATATATATATATATATATATAAACAAATGTTTAGAGGTACAAAATTTATATATAGTTTAAAAACAAGGAATGTATTGATTTTAATTTTAAAAGTCCCTAAGGCCCTTTCAACCAACATCTCATCAGGAGACAATCGTTGGATCAACGAAAAGAATATTAACGACAATGAAGAGCAAAAAAGATATATATATATATATATATATATATATATATTATATATATATATCATATATATATATATATATATATATGTGTGTGTGTGTGTGTGTGTGTGTGTGTGTGTGTGTGTGTGTGTGTGTGTGCGTGTAGGTATATATATGTGTGCAGGTATATTGATGGTTTGGTCTCTCGTTTTTGAAACATGAGAACTCTTATGTAGCGAAGGAATCAGATTTTTAAAAAAATGATCATGATCAAAAATTCCGATTTTTTGCTTCCTTGTCAACTACAATCTTTAAAAATTTCAATACAACGTCAATCGCTATTTTCTGCCTTTCTGAAAGTTGTTCTTTTATTCCTTTTTCTTCTTACTAAAGTTTCCTCACTTTTTCAATTCGACTAACCTATTGCAGAATAGTGACATTCTTGCTTTACATAAAATTATTAAAAAAACTGTCTGTAATATATATATATGTGTGTGTGTGTGTGTGTGTGTGTGTGTGTGTGTGTGTGTGTGCTAGCAGGCTACGGCCGCTCGCTATCTCTTCGTAAAGTAACATATTCATGAATCAAAAAGTTTAAATGAACATTTCATTCATAAATTGGCTTGTTATAGTTGAGGAAAGTTTTACAAATAGATGCTAACTTGTTTAGGGCCAATTTCAAACACTTTTCTCCGCTATATAAGATGATATTCCTAAACAGAACTGTTTTCGATATGAAAATCAAAACAATCATCGAATAAAAGAACAGTAATGAAAAACAGTTAATTAATGATTTTTTAAATCAATATTAGTTAAACTTGAAGAGTGATATTGCTTAAAATTACATAATATATAATACAGATATTGAGCTTTTGGTGTGTAAATTACTATAATGTAGAACTGGGGCTTTTTATTCTTAGAATTCGTGGGAGAATTGAGCTGCCATTTATTCATATAGATTCCATAATACAGGCTTTGCTTAATTTAATTAGCTATTATGTTTCTCTAACTCTTAAAATGTTGAATGTATAACTGATTCTAATTTCTATTTTCCCATCTTTACACTATATTAATTTTATCATATAAACTCTCCCCTGTTCTGTCACCCACGAAATAAAATTAATTGTCTGTATGGAAAATAAGAATTTACGTACATCAAATCGTCTTTGAATTTCAGAAGAATTATGTTGAACTTTTAAAAGGTAAACTTAAACGTTAATTCAATACATAAATGAAGCGAGCAGTTTTGATTTCTTCTGTAGTTTATTGATGCCTATCGCATCTGCTCTTACCTAGCTATTGTGATGATGGCCAAACCAAGAGGCCTCCACTATCGAAAATTGAACTCGGACCGTTACGATACGACGTAAGCGTCATACCAACTGTACCAACGGGCCTTGGTGACGAAGAGGTAACGGATTAGACTCGATATAGTGCCACTCTTCACAAATTCCGTGCTGTTCCCTTACCCATAAGACTTTACCCCCACGAGCTACGACTAGTATCCCCAAGTCGCTCCATCCAGAGCATTAGAAGCCGGTTCAAGCAAGAATATACAGGTGATAGAAATTATTAGGAAGATTTGAGATAATCATAATTAAGTAATTCATCGTCTAGAAGAAACCTCAACAGAATGCAGAAAGTACTGGACGGCCGTTACGACTTATCGTCTAACATTTGATAGTTTATGTTGTATAAGAGTAAGTGTCGTGATCATAAAGGAAGTGAATAAATATGAAGTAGCGTAAGGGTCACTGTTCTCTCTCCTTGTCTCTCCACTATTGCAATCACGTTCACTCTCTCTACTCTAATACTATACGGATTACGATTCTCTTCTGATCATTATACTATTTGGCAATTACTACTTGAACAAGTATTACTAGTGCAGATATTATTGGAAGGAGTTATGACTAGTACCGGCGTCTACCAAGTCTATAACAAGCATTTTTGGAAGCGGTAACGAGATTTCGCTTAACATAGCAAAAGGGACAAGTGAAGCCGTCCAACATCACAAAAGTTCATTACATTTCCAACCTTGAGTTCGGCCATCAAGTCAATCCAATGTAGCTCTACATTAATCAGTAAACGTTTCTAAAGGCTGTTTCAATAACTTGGAAATGATTTTAAATGAGAATTAAGTTTAAGCATCTAATGATTTTTTTTCTTTTTCTTTCAGATTTAACAAGTTAAATCTTTGGCAATTTCAACCCTGGAAAGATTAACAATCAAACAACGTGTTAAAGTTTCAAGAGTCCAACTGTAAAATTGTTCGTAAATTCAAACAAACTGGGTCGGTGGCAGATGTGAAAACATCATTGCTTGTTCGTTTACACCGTTTAGCTGAAAACATTGCTGCAGTGCACGAGAATGTGGCCGAAAATCCAGACCCCACTATTCGTCATCGCGCGCAGGAATTGAACCTCTCCACAACAACGTTACATCGTTTCAAATTGCATTCTCGGTTGGTTGATTATGTTGACCAAAAAGATCGCGATGTTCATGAAATGCATTTCTGTTTGAATGTCCATTTTCGTAATAGGCTTCGATGACTTTAACACGTTGTTTGATTGTTAATCTTTCCATGGTTGAAATTGCGAAAGAATTAATTTGTTAAATCTTAAAGAAGAAGAAAAAAATATTATTAGAAGCTTAAACTTAATTCACATTTAAAATCCGTCCAAGTTAATAAAACGCCCTTTATTAAGAAATCAGTTTTCATGTACTTCTTCGTCCAATTTTCCATTTTCTTTTTGTGATGTTTTTTTTTTGTAGTTTGTTTGTATTTGTCTTTCTTTGTTTCTTGTTCTGTATTTATTTATTTATTCACAGTCCATTTCTTTCTTCGCTATTTCTTTTTCATTCCCTCTCCGATTTCTTTCTTTCTTTCTTTCTTTTCGTTGTTTGTTTTTGAATGTTTTGCATTCTGCATCCTACATAACCTGTTTCACTCAGACCTGGTAACTACATCCGGTAGGGCGGTCTCTGGTCAGGAGATTGGGGGGGGGGATTTGAGGATTGTGGAAATACCTCTTAATTGCTGTTGATCCCAGGTCCTCCTAGGTTAACCCTGACCCTGGGTGGGAGCACCTGTCAGGGTAACAGCTGTAGGCTAATAGTGAGCCTCCCACCAAAAAAAAAAAAAAAAAAAAAAAAAATCTACAAACCATATAAATATAAAAAAAAAATAATTTTACACTGTAAGTAAAAAATTATGTTAAAAATATATCTCTAGTTGAAAGCCTAAAATTATGTACAAAATATTTAGATTTCGGCATTAAATAACCCATAGAGATGTTGATATGCCGCAAAGTCAATTTCTCATTTTCTTTTTATCTCTATCTCTCTTTTTCCCTCTTCATCTGTGTGTGTGTGTGTGTGACTTTATCATTGTATTTCCAAAGCACTAGTTACTCGCATTGCCTAGAGACGTTAGTGGAATTAAAGCAGCTATAGTCGCTTTAAATCTTATAACAGGTCAGGTTGACCTGAGCCATCGGTGTTAACGCTACTACTACTACTACTACGATTAATAATAAAAAGAATAATAATAAACAAAGGAAAAGAAAAAGAGAGTGATAGTGTGAAGAAAAAACAAGTACGTGTATGTGTGTGTGTGAGAGAGAGAGAGAGAGAGAGAGAGAGAGAGAGAGTAGGAGAAATAACGCGGCAAGAGAAAAAAAGAAAGAAAAGAATTTCCTGCAAGATTTGAATAAGAAAGGAGTTAAAAGATAAGACCATACTTACCTGGCATTCATTTCTTTTTCTTAGCTATTTTTTTTTTTTTTTAGGATTTCACAGATTTTACAAGTATCCAGATTTAATCCAATTCATAATATGTTGTCATTGTTTACGTTAAGGTTCGTTTCGTGAGCAGACATGATCGTCTGTGTAAGATCATCAAAGATTTCTTCTTTAAAAATATTAATTTGGATTTTGGCAACCAGACGCTTCTCTATAGCTAAGTGGTATAGCACGTCAGATCAAATGGCGGTTCTGTAAGGGACAAAGGTTCGATTCCTGTCGGAGAACACACATTTTTACGAAGTTTCTCGAACGTTCAGGTCGGTAAATGTAATTAATATTGTTTAATTAAAAAAACAAAGCATTTACTTAAATTATATCTATTAAAATAGCGTATAAACAGAATGTGTGTGTGTATATATATATATATATATAGATATATATATATAGAGAGAAAGAGATAATATTAGTGGTAAATATACATACATATGCAATTCTCTCTGTTAAGGTTTAATCTCCCTCCTCCTCATACTTACACTCTCTCTAAATTCTGTTTTTATTTCCGGGGTTGTTTTTTCTGTTTTATTTTTGAATTTGTAGGTCTGATGAATTGATCGTATTTATGATTCCAATGGAATAAATTATGACCATGGAATATTCGTGTTTAAGCCTTTTATTATATATATATATATATATATATATATATATATATATATGGAGAGAGAGGGATGAGGATGCTGGTTCTTAAGTCAAAAAAAGACACATCACACGTTGCTTACATCACAACGTTCGTTGGTTTTACAATTTTCGTTTAAAAATGAACTTTTATCATATGACTTCTAACATTTAACCACTAGCAGTTTTTTTTTTCTTAATTGCGCTGCAACAACATTTCTAAAATTTTATTAAACTCATAATTTGTCTCTATCTTCCCTGATGATGACTTAAGAAAGTCGAAACCTCGGACGATATTCTGCTTTTTTGATTGAGTGATTCGGTTTCTACGGTTCATCAACACTACGCAAGTTACTTCAACCCCCAAAATATTTTTAGATTGTAAGCATTTTTTCGTTTTAAGATAATAATGTTTTTTAGTGATACGAGTCTTACTAATTAATCCATAGTTGGGGGAGAAGAGAGTAGGATTCATACCTTTCCCAAGAGTATTCGCGCGGAAGTGAATATAACGAATCCAACTACAACTGAAATTCGGTTCGGCGATTAACAATTCTGAACCATTATCTATTACACCACCCGCACATCCAAGCTTACAGCACCGGGTATTTCCAGACGGTCACCCATCTAGGTACTGACCAGGCTCAACGTTGCTTAACTTCGGTGATCGTACGGGAACTCAACTCTTTGATTAACAATTCAGAACCATTATCCATTACACGACCTGAACATTTCACGATTTGCAAACGGTCACCCATCTTTAAGTACTGACCAGGCTTGGCGTTGCTTAACTTCGGTGATCGTACGGGAACTCGACTCTGTGATTAACAATTCCGAGCAATTATCCATTTCACGACCCGCACATTCAAGCTTACAGCACCGGGTATTTCCAAACGGTCACCCATCTAGGTACTGACCAGGCTCGGCGTTGCTTAACTTCGATGATTGTTCGTAAGCCGCTTTTACTTTTTCTTCCGAAATGAATTTTGGACAATACTTGATGGAAAGTCTGAGAAAGATTATTCGTAATTTGGAGAAGTTGATGATTAAAATTAATCGACATTTTCGTTTTCAGTAATATATATCATCCTGGGTATGACGATAAACTACATCCGGCAGCAAGGCCTCTGATCGGGAGATTAGAGATTTTGAGGAGCGTGAAACCACCTCTTAATTGCTGACGTTCCCGGAGTGGTAGCACTTGTTAGGGTCCCAGCTATGGGTAAATAGTTACAAATAAAATTTACCAACAATAAATTCTTGAAAAAAAAAATCCAGCAATGCTCACAAGAAAATTAAATTTCGGCATTAAATGATCCACAAAATTTTGATATACAGCAATACATTTTTTTAAATATGCCAGCAATACATTTTTGTAAAAAAAAAATACCAATATTCCTGGGAAAATTAAATTTTGGCATAAAATGACCCGTAAGGAGTTGATATGCTGCTAATCAAACAAACTCTCTCTCTCTCTCTCTCTCTCTCTCTATATATATATATATATATATATATATATATATATATATATATATATATTGATTGAATAAAAAAAAAATATTAAAAAAATTAAAAATTTCAGATACACTGCGTTGTAGATTAATATTCTTTTCGTTTTTTTTCTATTATTATTATTTCATATAGATTCCTCGACTAGTTTCGGCCCCAAAATGGCCATCATCAGGAGAAGAAATATTTCTGCTTGCTGGCAGCAGTAAACTACAGAAATGAATGTTTTGATGGAGAAAATGAACTTTTGTTTGTAGTTTTCATTTGTTTTTTTTTTTTTTTTATCTCTTTAACATGAATCTTTTAACATTCCTTGTGTTGGTCAAACAGACTCTTTTAAGTTGTTATTTGAGATAAGAGCTGGATGGATCTATGCTTCTCTGAATTCCCGTGGTCATTTTGACAGTTTTATTGGACCTGGTGAGGGGATGTGTCTCTGTTTAGTGTTTGTGTGTGTGTTATTTGGTTCTTAGGAAGTGAGTGAGTATGATATGTGTAAGCGTGTGTATTGCTGTGGGTGTGTGTTATCATTTGGCTCATGAGGGAGTGAGTGAGTATGACGTGTGTAAGTGTGTATATTCGTGTGGGTGTGTGTATAAGTGTGAGGCCTCCACACCTCCGTAATCATGTCTGTCTGGTGTGGGTGAGAAATGTGGGTAGGTTTTGATTTGTTGAGTTATATATTAGTACTATCTATATTGTTAAATTTATGATTTAGCCCGGCTGGATGTTGTGTTTTTAGACGTTGTATCCACTTATTTTCATGGGACTCTAAAATTTTTCTAATGTTATCTGCTCTGAACTTTTCTATTCTCTCAATTATAGTGAATTTGGCATGGGTTTTGAAATCGTGTTTTTCCAGGCGGAAATGTTGTTCTACAGGTAATAATTTTTCATGGGGGGTCGACTTAATTCGATTGCGATAATTATTAATTTGTAGTGAAAGGGCCATTCAGATTTTCCTACATATTGTTTCTGGCATAGTGTGCATTCTAGGAGGTAAATTATGTTATGACTTTACAGTTAGAATCGTGGTAGATTTTGAAAGTAGATTTAGTGATATATATATATATATATATATATATATATATATATATATGTGTGTGTGTGTGTGTGTGTGTGTGCGCGCGCGTGTTTATAGTGTTAAAGAAAAGTTTGTGGAACTTAAGGTGCGAAATAGCGTGTGAAATGTCGGCGAGACACGGAAACGTTTGCCAAATTGACAGGTGAAGACTGTCTAGTATTCTCCTTTCTTCGCCATTTTGTTTTTTATTTGTATTCTGACAATTTCCTCTAATTTTTCTGCACATAACAAAAAAAAAAAAGAACGAAAAAAAAAAGAAAAGAAAAACGTTCTTTCATTTATTATTTCCACGATGACGTACGTTGTCGACAGCCTCGTTATCATTTATATAACCCTCAAATTTTCTTTTCTCGTCTGCCAACTTCCATTCATCCATTGTCGTCTGAAATCGGCGTATTTTCTTCTGCTCCTAAGAACTGGACAGCAAAAGAAAAGAAAAAGTGTCTCTGAAGGAGAGAGAGAGAGGGAAAGAGAGAGAGAGCGAGAGAAAGAGAGAGAGAGAGAGAAATATATAAAAAAAAAAGTACAACGTTCACTTTCAACAAACCGTTAACAACTGACCGATTAACAGTTTTGTTGTGTTTCTACAACCAGACCCCCGACTGTTGTCACTTCCTGTCAAACGGGACGTGTCAATAGCCAAGTATCCGGGTCTATTCACCCGAATGCATCACTACTTCAATAATGAGCAGCAGGAGAAAAGACGATGACAGTACAGAAATAATAAAAATAATGATGACAGTGGTCAGGGTCCGGAAACCACATTGATAAATACGCTGATAGGTAATAATAATAATAATAATAATAATAATAACAACACCAACAACAACAGAAAAAATGGTGGGCAGTACAGTTTTCAAGATATGCTAAGATATCATATACGGAACTATATTATTAAAAATAATGAATAGAAAATGGCTGAGAGAGTTGCTGATTTATGATTACAAAAAAAAAATAAACAGAAAAGCTAATACAAAAAGAAATAGATTTGATTGTGGACGGGAGGGGGAGAATGAAGGGAAAAAGAAGAAGATGAAGAAGAATAATAATAAATGAATGAATGAATGAAGAAGAAGAAGAAGAATGAATGAATGAATGAAGAAAAATGAATGAATGAAGAAGAAGAATGAATGAATGAATGAAGAAGAATGAATGAATGAATGAATGAAGAAGAATGAATGAATGAATGAAGAAGAATGAATGAATGAATGAATGAAGAAGAATGAATGAATGAATGAATGAATGAAGAAGAAGAAGAATGAATGAATGAAGAAGAATGAATGAATGAATGAATGAAGAAGAAGAGGAGGAGGAATGGATGAACGAATGAAAGAAGAAGAAGAATGAATGAATGAATGAATGAATGGATGAAGACGAATGAATGAATGAAGAAGAAGAAGAATGAATGAATGAATGAATGAAGAAGAATAATGAATGAATGAAGAAGAATGAATGAATGAAGAAGAGGGGGAGGAATGGATGAACGAATGAAAGAAGAAGAATGAATAAATGAATGAAGAAGAATAATGAATGAATGAAGAAAAAGAATGAATGAATGAATGAATGAAGAAGAATGAATAAATGAATGAAGAAGAGGAGGAGGAATGAATGAACGAATGAAAGAAGAAAAAGAATGAACGAATGAATGAATAAATGAAGAAGAGGAAGATGAATGGATGAATGAAGAAGAGGAGGAGGAATGGATGAATGAAGAGGAGGAGGATGAATGAATGAATGACTGAATCAATGAAGTGGAGGAGGAGAAATGGATGAATGAATGAAAGAAGAAGAAGAAGAAACAAGAAAGAATAAAAAAGGAGAGAAAAAGGTGGTTAAAGAATAGAAGAAGAAAGAAAGACTAACAACAAAAAAGAAGCGAAGAAAAATAAAAAAGAGAGAGAAACGGAGTTTGAGAGAGGAGGAACGGAAGTAAATAAGAAAAAAGTCGTGAAAATAAAGAGAAAAAAATGAAAGGAAGGAAGAAGAAAAGAGATGGGGTGATTCGATTAGAAAGAAAGAAAGAAAGAAAGAAAGAAAGAAAGAAAGAAAGAAAGAAAGAAAGAAAGGTCGAGAGGGAGCGGAATGTAGGTGGAAAAAGACTGAAAAGAAAGAAAGAAAGAAAGAAAGAAGTGGAAAGTCAGTAAGAAAGAAAGAAAGAAAGAAAGAAAGAAAGAAAGAAAGAAAGAAAGAAAGAAAGAAGTGGAAAGTCAGTGTTAAGAAAGAAAGAAAGAAAGAAAGTAAGAAGTGAAAAAAAAGCAGAAAGAAAGAAAGAAAGAAAGAAAGAAAGAAAGAAAGAAAGAAAGAAAGAAAGAAAGAAAGAAAGGTCGAGAGGAGCGGAATGTAGGTGGAAAAAAAAAGAAAAGAAAAAAGAAAGAAAGAAAGAAAGAAAGAAAGAAAGAAAGAAAGAAAGAAAGAACGAAGTGGAAAGTCAGTGTTAAGAAAGAAAGAAAGAAAGAAAGAAAGAAAGAAAGAAAGAAAGAAAGGTCGAGAGGGAGCGGAATGTAGGTGGAAAAAGACTGAAAAGAAAGAAAGAAAGAAAGAAAGAAAGAAAGAACGAAAGAAAGAAAGAAAGAAAGAAAGAAAGAAAGAACGAACGAAAGAAAGAAAGAAAGAAAGAAAAGAAAGAAAGAAAGAGAAATAGAGCAAAAGTAAGCCAATGATGAAAAATAAAACAATTCATAAAAATAAAAAGAAAGAACAAAAAAGCAAAAAAAAAAAAAAAAGGAACGAAAAAGATGTAGAAAATTATGAAAAGTGTCAATCAAACAAAACAAAAAGAAAGAAATTTTATGAAGGAGAAATGAAGAGAAAAGAATGTAAAACGAAAAATATTAGAAGAAAAGAAAATACTCGCTGGGAGGGACGTCTGGTTCGGCACGAAGGACGTCTGAGCAAAAAGAAAAAAAAAAGAAAATATATCAATTTTTAAGAGAAACAAATTCTATGGCTGTTAGCTAAATGGATTAAGAGAAACAAAGAGAGAAGTCAATAGGGCTTTCCTGGTTAGAAAGGCTTCCAAGCGTAGAGGAGACGGGTTCAAATCCTGTCAAAGGACCATCATTTTTGATTTCTGCTTTTAATAGCGCTTGGAGAATATAAAAATGATAGGAGAGTTACGGGCAGAAAAGCAACAATAATAAGATGAAAGAACAACTAATTAATGAACTGATAATAAAAGTAATAAAAGAAAGAAAGAAAGAAAGAAAGAAAGAAAGAAGAAAAGTAAAGATAAGAAAGACATAAAATAAAAAAAGAAAGAATAGAAGGAAAAAAGAAACAAGGAGAAAACGAGAGAGGGGAAAACGAGAGAGAAAGAAGATGAAAGAAAGGAGAAAAGAAACAAATAGAAACTGAATGAAAGAAAAAGACAAAGAAAGAAAGAAAGAAAAATGGAAAGAAAGAAAATGAATAGAAAGAAATAGGGTGAAGGAGGAAGAAAAAGAAAGAAAAGTGAGAAAGATAAAAAGAGAGGAAGCAAAAGAAACAAAGAATACATCAAACGAAAGAAAGGAAGATATAAAGGAAGAAAGAAAGAAAGAGAGAAAAATATTAACGAAAGAAAGAGAGAGATAATAAAAATGAAAGAAGAACGAAAGAAAAGGGATAAAAAAGAAAATGAAACAAGAAATGCAAAAACGGGAAAAAGAACGAAAGAAAAGTGAGAAAGTTTAAAAAAGAAAAAAAGAAAAAAATGAAAGGGGGAGAAAGAAAATAAAAGAAAAGGGTGAAAGTTACAAAGGAAAAAGAATGAAAGAAAGAAAGGAAGAATTGAAGACAGGAATGAATAAATTGTAATGTAGGTACATAGATACAGAAATATGTGCATCGAAACACATGGGACTGAAAGCGTTACGTATTATCCAAAGTTGACCAAACACCCCCACCCCAAAGGACGAAAGAAGGATTTGCATATCATCGACTTGGGTCGGACAAATATTGAGTTCACATTTTTCTTTTAGATAGATAGATAGATAGATAGATAGATAGATAGACAGATATTAACAGAATTAAGATAGGTATTAACAGAATGAGATAGATAGATAGGAACAGAATGACAGATAGATAGATAGATAGATAGATAGATAGATAGATAGATAGATAGATAGATAGGAACACAATGACATAGATAGATAGATAGATAGATAGATAGATAGATAGATAGATAGATAGATATTAACAGAATTAAGATAGGTATTAACAGAATGAGATAGATAGATAGATAGATAGATAGATAGATAGATAGAACAGATAGATAGATAGATAGATAGATAGATAGATAGATAGGAAGATAGATAGAATTAACAGAATTAAGATAGATAGAATGAGATAGATAGATAGATAGATAGATAGATAGATAGATAGATAGATTGATAGATATTAACAGAATTAAGATATTAATAGAATGAGATTAGATAGATAGATAGATAGATAGATAGATAGATAGGAAACACAATGACATAGATAGATAGATAGATAGATAGATAGAGATAGATAGATAGATAGATAGATATTAACAGAATTAAGATAGGTATTAACAGAAATGAGATAGATAGATAGATAGATAGATAGATAGATAGATAGATAGATAGATAGATAGATAGATAGAAGATAGGTATTAACAGAATGAGATAGATAGATAGGAAACAGAAATGACATAGATAGATAGATAGATAGATAGATAGATAGATAGATAGATAGATAGATAGATAGATAGAATTAACAGAATTAAGATAGGTATTAACAGAATGAGAGATAGATAGATAGATAGATAGATAGATAGATAGATAGATAGATAGGAACACAAACGACATAGATAGATAGATAGATAGATAGATAGATAGATAGATAGAAACAAATGACATAGATAGATAGATAGATAGAATAGATAGATAGATAGATAGATAACAGAACAGAATTAAGATAGGATTAGAATAGATAGATAGATAGATAGATAGATAGATAGATAGATAGATATTAACAGAATTAAGATAGGTATTAACAGAATGAGATAGATAGGTAGATAGATAGATAGATAGATAGATAGATAGATAGAACAGATAGAGATAGATAGATAGATAGATAGATAGATAGATAGATAGATATTAATAGAATTAAGATAGGTATTAATAGAATGAGATAGATAGATAGGAACAGAAATGACATAGATAGATAGATAGATAGATAGATAGATAGATAGATAGATAGATAGATAGATAGATATTAACAGAATTAAGATAGGTATTAACAGAATGAGATAGAGATAGATAGATAGATAGATAGATAGATAGATAGATAGATAGATAGGAACACAATGACATAGATAGATAGATAGATAGATAGATAGATAGATAGATAGATAGATAGATAGATAGGAACACAATGACATAGATAGATAGATAGATAGATAGATAGATAGATAGATAGATAGATAGATAGATATTAACAGAATTAAGATAGGTATTAACAGAATGAGATAGATAGATAGATAGATAGATAGATAGATAGATAGATAGATAGATAGATAGATATTAACAGAATTAAGATAGGTATTAACAGAATGAGATAGATAGGTAGATAGATAGATAGATAGATAGATAGATAGATAGATAGATAGGAACACAATGACATAGATAGATAGATAGATAGATAGATAGATAGATAGATAGATAGATAGATAGATAGATAGATATTAACAGAATTAAGATAGGTATTAACAGAATGAGATAGATAGATAGGAACAGAATGACATAGATAGATAGATAGATAGATAGATAGATAGATAGATAGATAGATAGATATGAAAAGACTGACATTGGATAACAGACATATTTGAATATATAAATAAATAGATGTGGACAGATTTCAAAAGAAAGCGATAAACGTAATGAAAGAAGGGAGAGTGAAAGAGAGATACACAGATATAAACAAATTGATGAGAGAGAGGGGATATAGAGTGAGAAAATGAATGGAGATTTAATAGAGTGATTATTAGAGTGAGAGATTGCAAAGAGAAAGACAGATAGAGAGAGAGAGAGAGAGAGAAAGTATGAACGGAGATATATAGTGAGAGAGAGAGAGGGGGGAGCAAGAGAGAGGAACAAGTGAGACAATGAATGGCGATCGATCGATGGCCAGATAGAAAGACCATGCGAGAAAGGGAAAATAATCGTCAATATGGATAAAAATAGTTTTTTTTTTTTAACGCACACACACACACACACACATATATATATATATATATATATATATATATATATATATATATATATATATATATATATATATATATATATATATATATATATATAATTATAGATAACTAGACTCGTTTTGAAAAACCTCGAATTTTTTCTCGAGGGAAAAAAAGGTTTTAAAAAAGAAAGAGCTACAAACATGAACTTCTGCCGACAAAAAAAAAAATCGCACAGATGCAGGTCTGAAGCCCAATGAAAAAAACCCGATATGAGTAAACAACTAACTAACAAAAAGAGCTCAATACAACCGTAGAGCAGACTTAGATATTTAGGAGCTGAGATAAATGTTTGTTTCATTTAATGGATCGTCAGGGAAAGTAAGGCTTACTTTCCCTGACGATCCGTTTAGGTGAAACCTAGGTAAGTTTGTCTGGCTCACTAGGTGTATATATATATATATATATATATATATATATATATATATATATATATATATACACACTTTCGAATGGCCGAATACAGAGACTTGGTGCACTACGTGCCACAGGGTCCCCAAACGATTATCCCAAACTATTATCCCAAACGATTATCCGCAGGTTTTTGAATTCAGAGTTGTCCTTCTCCTAGACCAGTTGCCATCCAAGGCTATAGAACCCAGTCTGTCCTGCTATTTACCCATAGCTAGAGGAAGAAGAAGAGGATCCACACCTTTCCCAAGGGTATTAGAACAAGTGAATATAATGGATTCGACTGGAATTCGAACTCGGCTCTCCGATTCCTAAATCCGTTATCCATTGTTTCAGCGAAACGAAAGTGACTATAAACTGAGTGGGCAAAGGCGTTATTGTTGAGGGTTTATTTGTTAGCTCGATTTCGTACAACAATAAACTCCAATTAAATTCACAATGGGTCGATATTATAACTGGAAAATATCATAAAGCCACGTCCGGCTGTTACTTGCCAGCTCGAACCTCTGTAATTGTCCGCCAGTAAATTGTTCCTTTGTCCTTTTTGGCTTTCTATTGTCCTAAACTCATCAACTAATTCTTTCAGGAGAAATATGTCGCAAAGAATGGTTATTTATTAATTGTATTTATTAATTACCTTTTCAATGGCGCATCAGCTGAAGTCTGGTGTTGGCCATCACCTGGCGCAGAGGTCACCCAGATACAACATTATTATTATTATTATTATTATTATTATTAATAACAACAATAATAATAATAATAACACCTAGAGAAGAGCACGATTTAAGAAAAGAAAAAAACGGTGTTTAACAAAGTTTCGACTGTAAATCTGTCATCTTCAAGTTGTTTAAAAATTGCATCAGTCAGTCATGTGTCATGCGTAATACACGCTTCGGCGATCATGTATCTTTCGATACATGACTGACGAAGCAGATTTTTTCCGCGTAGTAGGTTGCAATTTCTTTCTGAGGTAGACTAGTTGCCATCCAAGGCAAGAATCCTGTCTGTCCTGCTATTTACCCATAGCTGGGGGTTGAGAAGAAGAGGATTCATATTTTTCCCAAGGGTATTAGCAAGTAAGTGAATGTAATGGATTCGACTGGAAAATCAGTCAGTCACTTATGTGCCATACGTGATACACGCTTAGACGATCATTTATATTTCGATATATGACTGACGAGGCATATTTTTCTCCTGTAGTAGGTTACCATTTCTTTCTGCGGTAGATCCAAAGTTATAGAACCCGGTCTGTCCTCCTATTTACCCATAGCTGGGCGAGGGGAGAAGAAGAGGATTCATACCTTTCCGAAGAGTATTAACACGTAAGTGAATTTAATGGATTCGGCTGGATTCCTCAATCCGAATTGTTATTCATGACTCCACCGTGTCTCCCTTAAAAAAACATAAAATGTACAAATCTTTGTACAAACGTCGCTTGTCTTGAGACAAACGGTTGTAATGGTAATCAACGAAACAAAATTTAAAAAAATGCAACCAGTGTAAATGGTGAAATTTTAAGCGTAGCATAGATGTGGTACAAGGCCGATATCCTGTGAGGATCGAACTTATTGCTCAAATCTAGATTGATCTACAGAGGCAAGCTTGCTAATCCTTACACCACGCCCACAACTAGATGAATGGCTTGCAACTTAAACGTGAGAAACATGATGGGGTGTGAGTCGCTAGCAGTTTTTGTATGTAATATTCATCCTACGTTTTAATAATAATTATTATAATATAAACAACTTTTTCATATTGGCGCCTTTATTTTAATTACTGATACTAGAAAGAACTGCGAAAATGTCACGACCTTCCAATTCGAATATTCTGACGAATCTTAATTCTTCAGTTAATGATAGCGAATTCTAGGAGAATAGATTATCTGTAAAAATTTCCCTATCGCTTCGTTAAATATTTGAGCTTAACAACTTCAAGAAAATGTTGCAATAGAAATCATGAATATGAATGCTGGTCATTATTTTAAGAAGTGGGTACAAATGAAAAAAATTGAAATTGTCATTTTTTTTCACTTCACTGAAACAGCCATTAAACATATCTATCTTCCCTTCTTTCTTTCTTTCTTTTCTCTTTCTTTATTTCTTTCTTTTTTTCACTGAAATCAAGTAGTATCTCTTTCCACGCGATCAAAACGGAATCGTCCATTATTTATGAATTATTGGTAGGACATAATGGTCGTGCGAACTAATGAAAAGTGCAACAGGCAAAATTATAAGATAATACTGATATGACAGTAAAATAATAATAATAATAGCATAGCAACAAAGGAATTTGAAAAACTATCGAAGTATAAGAACATGGAAATCGAAATAAAAAATATGGAAATTGAAAACAAGAATAATACTAATTAGAGAAGGTGCGCTTGTAATGATAAAAAAGGAACACAACAGCACATTGAAAAAATCCCTGGGAATCCCAGCTTACGAGAAATATAGAAAGTTGTCTTGATAAGTACATCCCACAGACTAAGAAGAACTTTGTCCATGTAACGTTAGTGATGTTATGGAAGTTACAAAAACATATCATGAAATGTAGCCATAACAACACACCAATACCTGCCTTAGGTCTTACTGTAGACTTGGTGGGTAGTGTGATCATAGCGGGATAATAATAATAATAATAATAATAATAATAAGAAGAAGAAGAAGAAGAAGAAGAAGAAGAAGAAGAAATAACAGAATATAGAGGAGAAAATAACAATGGTTCACCTTGCTTCCGTGGGAGTACAATCCTTAGCAACATCGTTTTGTCGACTAATAATAATAATAATAATAATAGTAGTAATCGGAATAGAAAAAATGTGGAAATTAAAAACAAGAATCGTACCAGTCATGGTATTTGCGCTTGGAATGATAAAAAAGGAACACAACAACATGGTGAAAAAAATCCTGAAAATCCCAGTTTAAGAGAAATATGAAAAATTGTCTTGATAAGTCCAGCCCAGAAACTAAGAAGAACTTTGTCCATGTAACGCTAGTGTTGTTATGGGAATTAGAAAAATTTAGACAAAACAACACACCCCTACCTGCCTTAGGTCTTCCCGCAGACTTGATAGGTCGTGTGACCATAGCAGGATAATAATAATAATAATAATAATAATAATAATAATAATAATAATTTCAAAAGAAATAGTGCAGCGTGGATTGATTATCGTAAAGCCTTTGATAGTGTTCCACATTCTTGGATCCTTAAGACTTTGGAAATGTACAAAGTCTCCCTGTGGTATTAATTTTCCTTAACACAGCATGGGAATGTGGAACACCAAACTATACCTTAGTCACACAGGGGGGCACTGCCATATCCAACCGTCTGAGTATCCGACGTGGAATCTTTCAAGGAGATTCTCTGTCACCCTTCTGTTTTGTTTATCCTTAATCCCCCTTACACATGAACTGAACAACAGTAGCTATGGTTACAAAATAAATAAGAAAATATTCAATCACCTACTCTACATGGATGATCTCAAACTCTTTGCCAAAGACGACAATGAGTTGAAAGGCCTCCTCAATATTGTAAAATACTTCAGTGACGACATAGGTATGGACTTCGGATTAGATAAATGTGCAAAAGTAACTTTCAAGAAAGGTAGAATTACAGAAACACCCTTAATAGATTTAGATTTTGTCTCAAAGATTAGGGAACTGGAGCATGGTGAAGCTTATAAGTACCAAGGAATTAGCGAAGAAGATGGCATACAACACCCCCAAATGAAGGAAAAAATAAGAAAAAGAGTACTACAGGCGTGTACGTCTGGTACTAAATACTGAGCTAAACTCAAAAAACAGAATATCAGCCATAAACACATTGGCTGTCCCTGTGGTGCAATACAGCTTTAATGTCCTTAACTGGACCAAAGCTGAAATTAAGCGAATAGACGCCAAAACGAGAAAGCTTCTCACTTGCTACCGCATGCATCATCCCAAAGCTGATGTTGATCGTCTGTATGTGCCCAGATCCGAAGGAGGCAGAGGATTAGTTCAACTAGAACTGTCCTACAAAACTACAACAATTGGCCTCCAAAGATCCTTGCAAACTACAGAAGACTGGATGTTGGTATGCGTCAAGGAATATGAAAGTAGTAAGCGTCTTTACTGCGTAATGAAAGAAGCCAACAAATTCAAGATGAAGTTTCAAATGGGCGTAGAGATGCAACTACAGCACAATACACCGTCTGAAACTGCAAAATACTTAAAAAAAGACAGCAAAGACGAATGCAACCGACCAGATACAGAAGCGATGGCAAGATAAACCGCTTCATGGCCAATACTCTGCCCGTACCAAACAAGCTGACGTAGACAAAACCTGTACCCATCAGTGGCTACGGAGTGCAGGGTTGAAAGCTGAAACTGAAGGTTTTATTCTTGCTGCACAGGACCAATGCTTGCTAACTAGCAATTATGAAGCACATATACAAAAATATTGTGTCAGCCCAAAATGTAGATTCTGTGATAAATATCCAGAAACGATTGATCATCTTGTATCAGGTTGCACGATATTGCCGCCCACTGAATATAAAACCCGGCATGACAGAGTGGGCCAATATCTGCACTGGAAAATCAGCAACTTCTACGGGAAGGAAACTGAAAGAAACTGATATGAACACCACCCAAACCCGGTTACGGAGATAGGACCTGTTACAATTCTATGGGACTACACAATACACACTGACAGAACAATCAAAGCCAACCTCTCAGACATTGTTATAAGAGACCGCAAACAAAACAAGTGCTTCTTTATTGATATGGCAGTCCCTGTGGGATGCAATGTATTTTTGAAGATCTTCAAAAAGCTGTCAAAATACAAGGACCTTGAAATAGAAATCTCGAAAATGTGGCACATGGGGACATCAACAATCCCTGTTGTAGTTGGAGCCCTAGGACTGGTTGGAAAAGATTGCAGTAGACTAATTGAAAGGATTTCTGGAAGTTCATGCCTCGAGGAGATACAAAAAATTGTTCTGACAAGTACAGCCCACACTTTACGATGGGCTTTATCTATGTAATTTTTTTTTTTTTTTTTTTGTCAGTGGAAAGTGTCATGATGCCATTTCTAACCTTAGGTCCCTGGGCGGAACCCGGAAAGAAATGTGTCAACGCCAGAAATCAAAGAAAATAATAATAATAATAATAATAATAATAATAATAATAATAATGAAACCCGGTTATGGAGACAGGACCTGTATTTTATAGGACTACACAATACACACGGACAGAAAAATCAAAGCTAACCAGCCAGACATCGTTATTAGAGACAGCAAAGAGAAAAGTGTCCCCTTATTGATATGACAGTCCCTGCAGACTGCAATGTATATTTCTTTTGATATCAAACTGCTGAAATGTAAAAAGAGATTCAGTCTATGCGTTGCAGATCTCAGAATTTGAGTGGTTGATTTTGTTTAGCGGTATATCAACACCTCTATGGCTTATTTAATGCCGAAATCTAAATCTTTCGAAACAATATTATGGCTTCATCTAAATATATTTTGAACACAAACTCTATGCCTTCAACTACAGATAAAATGTATTTTGAGTCATTTTTTTAAAATATAATTATGTATTGCTGTATTTTACTATAAGAATGTATTTTTATACATTCATGGTATTTTGTTTTTGTCTTGGTTTCACTATTTACCCATAGCTGGGACCCTAACAGGTGCTGCCACCCCGGGAACAAAAGGAATTAACAGGCAACATCTCAGATGTCCCATCAGCACTTACAACTTAAACAGAAGCTAATGATGAACTGTTTGGTCAATTAATTCATTGATCGCTGCGTTTCTTGAGAATGTTTTTTGAAAGAACATATTTTTGGTCGTATTTATTCATGTTTATTTTAAGGTTGCTTTTATTTTTTTGTACTTTTGAGCACTCCGTATATTTTCGTTTCCAACTGTACTTTCGGTATGTCGATTATGTTGACTCAAAAAATCGCCAAGTGCGCGAAATGTATTTCTGTTTGATCGTCCATTTTCGTAATAAGCTTCGATAACTTTAACACGTTGTTTGATTGTTAATCTTTCCATGGTTGAAATTGCCAAAGACTTAAATTGTTAAATCTGGAAAAAAAAAGAAGAAAAAATCATTAGACACTTAAATGTAATTAACATTTAAAATCGGTCCAAGTTATTGGAACACCCTTTATATAAATAATATATATATATATATATATATATATATATATATATATATATATATATATATATATATATATATTTTTAATATACATCTTTTCTCTGTCTAACCACATCGAGCACTGTTATGTTTAGACCTCATGAATAAGTTTAATGATTATTTCTTTGCTTACCTGTGTATGCACGCCAACACGCGCGTATATCTAGTCGTTTGATCTAACTCTCTTTCTCTCTATCCCTCTCTCTCTCTCTCTGTATGGATTGTTCTGTCCGTGTGTATTGTGTAGTCCCATAAAATTAATACAGATCTTGTCTCCGTAACCGGGTTTGATTATTATTATTATATGAAGATAAAGGTGTAAACAAATTAAATGTAATAATAATAATGATAATAATAATATTAAGCTGACTACGACGACGACGACGAATAATGAAGAAGAATTGCTGTTGTTATTATTATTATTATTATTATTATTATTATTGTTGTTATTATTATTATTATTAAAGTCGCCAGAAACACCTTGCGTTTGCAGAAAATCTTGAGATGATTTCCTGTACACATTAATTATCTTTTAAATAATATATACACAGACAGATATCGAGATAGAGAAATAGAGAGCGTAAGAGATAAAGAGAGGGGGAGAATTAAGAGGATGATGATAAAGAGAGTAAGTAGTAGAGAAAAAGAGAAAGATAAAGAGCGAGTAAAAAGAAAGAAGAAAAAAAAAAAAAAAGAGAAGAGTTAGGGAAAGTAAGTGACTCCGAGCGAGGAAGACGACTCTATATAAAATTGTTTCGTTGATTTACAAGACAACCTTTTCACCATCACTCAGCAACTATTTTTTTTTTTTTAAATAATTTTTGTTCGTGAGAATTCTCTGGAATTTTCTTCGGCCACCGCAATTAACAGAATCGAAAAATATTGATTTTTTTTTTCTCATTTTAGTATTTTTTTTTTTTTAATCATTTTACTATTTCGATAAAAATATCAATAAAATCGATCCCTTATTTTGAGAAGTTATTGAACATACCTGTTATTTACACATATCAAGTCTGAAACGATGGTAGCGTAATTGGTAATTAAACTAAGTTAATTTTCCGACTTTTTTAAAAACCCATTTTTTTTTTTTTTTTTTTTTTTTTTTTTTTTTTTTTTCAATTTGTTTCTGTATGGGATTTTTTTCGGGACCGCATGGACAAACATTAAATATTAATAATTATTTATCTTAAAGAAAGATTAAACGGATACATACTTTTATTATTTTTTTGCAAATTTTTGTTCTTTAATTAAAAATGTACATATCCGTTGTTTTTTTATTTAAATTAATTTTTGCAAATTCCTCCCGCAAAATCGATAACTCTGTAAAAGTCAGAGATCGAATTGACACTACATTGGTATA
>CAHIKZ030003794.1:560000-562500 GCA_903632075.3 Acanthosepion pharaonis
CAATCTAATTAAACAAAAATGATTTCTTATCAGCAGCCAGACGTTTATTCTACGAATGATATTTTTAAAATGTTCATTTCTCAGTTCAAAAGGTTTATTTTAATCATTTCAACCTCAGGTAAGGCAATGAAGCCACTACGACGCAAGGAGTTACTGAAAGTTACAGAAAATGAGAAAAGACACTATTAAGAAGAATAAAATAACAGGAATTAAGACAGAAGATAACGATCGACATTGCATTTAAAATTTTGAAGATCAAAGTTGTCGGAGAAGCAAGAAGCTGAAAGAGAGTTCCACAATCGATAAGTGTGATAGAAGAAACATTTACCATAGAACTTGCGGTTACATCTAGCCATTTCAATTGTAGAACAATGAGACATTGCCACCAATCTAGTACTGCGTTTTAATTCATGAAGTCTAGGTATTATATAATTTAAAATATAACGCTCCCACTTCATGTCAGCGAAAAATGTTTGCCCGAGAATGCGCAAAGGGTTACTCTCTTGAAGGTTAGCATCAGCCATACTGATGAAAGGCAGAAAGGAGTGCGTCTTTCACTTATTTTTTGTAATCAGAACACTTTAAATCGAATACTCCCAATTATTAAAGTAAGGAGTGATAAAACGGAACAAAGAAACATTTGAGGCGAACTTGAATTTTAACATCCTGTTCCAATTTAAACAGATGGTCTTGTAATCAGTTATTTAACTCATAGCTGGTGAAGGAGGAGATAGATGTATAGCTTTTCCAACGGTATTCGAAGTGAAATTAAGGAAACTGATTTGCAATTATTAATTGAAACAACGGAAAATGTGGCACCGAAATCCGAAAGCACATTGGGATTGCGAAAGATGATTTCCAGAAGATAAGAAAAGTATTAAGAAACAGGAAAATGTCGTTAGAAACAAAGAAAAGAGTTCTGAACTGCTATATAATATCAATCCCCTATATGACAGGAATGCTGAACTGCGGAGGTGTGGTTCTACAGAAGGATGCTGAGAATATCATGGACGGAGCATATCAGCATCGAGAATGTTTTAAAGAAAGGGAAACAGAAATAGACAATTGAAATTACTCAGACGCATAAGTAGGAAAGACAGCTTGGAGAATTTGACACATAGAGTGTAGATACATCCAAAAATTCGCTAAAAAAGAGCATACCATATTAAAAAAAAATGCCCCAAATTTGATAAAAACGAAGTTTTATCGTCAACATGTTTATGTTATTATTAAGAGAAAAAAAAAGTATTTTTTGATTATTTTAATAATTTTTCTTTTAATCCGAAAGGATTAAAAAAAAATATTAAAATAATCAAAAATCTCTTTGATTTTTAGCAGGTTTGAAATTTTAGTTAAAAAATCTTGTTTTTCTAGCGTCAGCGGGTAGGTCAATGATTAATATGGGAAAGTTAGCGTCTTTTTGTAGTAATTGGTTTGAAAATTATTGCAAAAATCAAATAATTGTCGGATTTTAATTAAATTTTTAGGACTTATTCTTATATGAATGAAATAATTTTTTATCTCTTTTTTTTTTTGTTTTAAACATTTTGGTAAAAATATTTTTTTTTTTTTTTTTTGCGGTGGTAGCTTCATATAGGGTACCTCGAAGGCAAGAGGGACAGCAAAAAACGGCAAGAAACTCGCCTAACGAAATCGTGTAAATGGATAGCAGAACAAAGATCTACAAAGGATAGGGAGCTGTGGAGAGCCATGATCGTCCACGTCCTGAAGAGTCATGTCACATAAAAGAATAATTTTAGCCAACGCAGCTTCTTCGTTTAAACAAGAAAACAGAAAATAAAAGCAAGTCATTCAAAATAATCTGAATCGATACAGCTTCACGAGAGTTGTAAGCGTTCGAGTGTTATGCGCATGCGTGCAGCAACCTGCGTATTATACAGAAACATCAAGATTAGAATTTGATAAATACCCAACATTAGCAAGCGAGTCACGTGCAAACGGAGCTGTCGCCGCTCGTCGAATCAGAAGCGCTGGCGTAGATATATTGTCTAAAATGAAAGAAAAAGCAAAAAGTAAAAATAAAAAAAAAAATATTGTGAAAACTTACAAAATCTCGTGCGCCCGAGATCTGTTTTGTTACGTTGTCTTATTAATTACGAGATTACTGCTAAACCTGACATGGCGGAAAACGTCTAAATGACTAGGACATATCAGGTGTAATACGTAACGGAAACTATATAAGAAAAAAAAATTGCAAAAAATGAAACAGAAAAAGTAAAATACAACGAAAATGAAAATATAAGAGAAATAGGCAGGAGAAAAAAACGGATAAATAGATATTTTTGTACATAAGAAGGGCCGGGTAACGATACTAAAAACAGAATGAATGAATAACAATAATAATAATAATAAAAGAAAACGGATTGATTTTTTGTGGGTTTCCTTGTAGGCTTTACTGTGGCTAAGATTTCTATTTAGTTGTTAATTACTGTTCTTAATTTTCTTTTGCTATGATACATCATTGAAAAAAAATACAACG
>CAHIKZ030003794.1:572500-607500 GCA_903632075.3 Acanthosepion pharaonis
CGCCGGTTGTTCTGGTATCGTTTATTAATAACGACCGCTCTCTTTAGCTCAGTGAGGGGAGGTACTGCCTCGAGACTGGACAACTGTTTTCCCGAGACCTGACACCACTCAATATTTACAGTTACACTCTGTTCGAAGACAGAGACACAACTAAAAGATAAAACTCCTGACATTTACGTAGGTTCAAACACAGACGCCAATTCCAAGTGCAGATTTCTATTTTTACATACAGCTAATATCGACATAACAATAAGGAACATTAAAGCGATGATAAAACAAATCAGTCACATTTTTTTGTTTGTTAATCAAATATCAATTAGCGATAAGTATTATTGTTTGTTTTTTTTTTGTTAATTTTAAAAGTTTCCTTTTTCTTAGTACTATGACTGTTATCATTGACATTCCTTCGAAAACGAATTACATTTCATGGACGAATGCTAGACTTATAAATGTATAAGTCGTCCTGGGTATGACGATAAACTACATCTGGCAGCAAGGCCTCTGATCATGAGATTAGAGGTATTTTAGGGCGAGGAACAATCTCTTAATTGCTGTTGTTCCTAGGCCCACCCTGACCCAGGGTGGTAGCACTTGTTAGGGTGACAGCTATTGGTAAATAGTTAACCTCCAAATAAGCATCAACAGCTTATAACAAATTGACAATCAATGCAACACAAAAAAATATAAAAATACAATTTTTATAGTAAAATTACCAATAATACATTTTATCATACTTATTATAAAACCCAGGTTTTGTGTGTGTGTGTGTGTGTGTGTGTTCGTTTATATATTGGATCGGATTTCCTACATTTTTCAACCGATTTCGACAAAACTTCACAGGACTACGTAAAATTATCTTGCGGTGGTTCTGACAGCGCCAAAAATGGGAAAAACACAATTCTTTTTGCACAAAATCCATTTGAAAACACTACTAAGAGGCATCGCGAAAATGAAAGGGTGACAACTCACATCGAATTATACTTATTATAAAACCCAGGTTGTTTGTGTGTGTGTGTGTGTTCATTTATATATGGGATCGGATTTCATACATTTTTCAACCGATTTCAACAAAACTTCACTTTTTTTTTGGCAGGTAGTGTTTCTTATTGTCCTGCACACATTTTTCTTTATTTTTACATTCAGAATGCTTTAAAAATTCCATTTACAAGACAATTGTTTATAATAAAATTCTATTCAATCGATAGATTCATAACGATTGAAAACAATGTTTTTGTTTAAGATTGGGTTTGACCAATTCGTAAAAAAAAATAAAAATAAAAATAAAAAAAATAAAACTAATTAAGACATGCGTGTCCGTCAACCTTAAACAATAATCTTTGTCAATTTTATTTTTCAGTCTTTATGATGGTCGATACTTGATCTATCTCTTACTGTTACATCCCCGGGCAACGCCGGGTTCTACTGCTAGTCATCTATAAATTATATATCTAAAAAAAACATCCCTTTAATTTGAAAGTATAAAATTATGTAGACAATATTGAGATTTCGGCATTAAATGACCCATAGAGGTGTTGATATGCTGCTAAACAAAATCAATCAACCAACCAACATGAAAAAGTCTTTCATTATATTAGTCCATATAATATTCTAGAATTTCTTAAAGAAATCAAACTTTATTCTTAAATATAACTACAACACAACTCCAACATCAAACACAAATCACTACCTCTAATAATTATGCCCACACAAACATTTATATACATAAAAGCTGAGTATCATCTATCATATATTCAGTTGCGAAAGTAGAATAACATACAATGCTGTTCGATAAAAGTGACTCACCTGATTTTTTTTACTAAATGTTCTCTTCTCTGATGAAACGAAAGTTGAGCTAAATTCAAAGGATAAGCGATCTAATATCCGAAGAAGAAGCTTTGAAAGCTCTTTGAATTTAGCAGTAAGTACTGTCAAGCCTCCGTTCAGTATAATGCTCTAGGGATGCTTTTCTTTTCATGGAACTGGTTTCTTAAAACCTATTGAAAAGACCCTCAGGAGCGAGCAGTACAAGAGAATTTTAGAGTCTTGTCTGCTCCCTTCTACTGAAAGGGTGCAAATCGACCCCACCAAGCTCATTTTTATGCAGGAAAATGCTCCCTATCGCAAATCAAAATTGATGAAGGAATACTTTGATGAGAATCAGGTGAGTTTTATGACATGGGCGCCCCAATCTCCTGACCTCAACCCCATAGAAAACTTATGGAGCATGTTGCTCATCTGCTTTCTCGAGAACCTCTACTTTATAATGCTCCATAAGTTTTCTATGGGGTTGAGGTCATGTTTGGATAAATTATTGTTGATCAATCTTTCGTTCATGTTCGCTCATTTCTCTCTAAAAGACTCTGTGCAAAATAGAAATAATTTTTACTCAATTAATCGTTTTTCATATCTGTGACGACATTCGCTTCTGTAATTAACAAGACAAGAATTTATGCTTGTGTGTTTCTTTATACAAGGAGAGTATAAAAAAAGCGTTTCATCAAGTAACTCGTAAAGAACGATTGGAAGTGCTCGTTAACCATAGCATATTTGAGAAGGATATTAGAATAATCCAGAACTTATATTGGGAACAATCCGCCTGCATATGGATAAAAAATTATTTTTTTTCAAAATTTGTTTGATATTTATTTGATTTTGTTTAGCGGCATCTGAATTCCAAAAGCTAAATATTTTGAACACAATTGTATGCCTTCAACTGCAGATAAAATATATTGTTGGTCATTTTTCTTTAAATATGTATTGTTAGTAATTTTACTATTTATAGCTACTATTGCTTGGTTGATTTTGTTTAGCGGTATATAATTTAATACAAGGATCTTGAAATAGAGGTGCCCGGAAAATTCAGTAACGGAAGACTTGATAACGGAAAATTCGGTAATTTTGACAAGGTAGAAAAATTCTGTAACTATGAAATAAAAGTTGATTGAAAATTGATTTTAGGACCGTTTTAGGGTAGGGATTTGGGAGCTAAGCCCCCTCCTGTATATTTTAAAATAACTTAAAATCGTGGGGTCTAGATACAGCAATACTAGGCCCATACTTGCAGAGGCGGGCTAGGACTCCTTAACCAATATTTTTAAAAAAAAGTATTATTAACTATGGGGTCCTAGATAAAACCTCACTGCAACAATAGCAGGGCCCTACTTTCTGAATGAGTATTTAGGGGGCTAAGCTTCTCCTCCAATATTTTTAAATAAATATTGTTTTAAATAAGTAATTATTTAATTACTATACTCTATTGTTTTCAAGCAAATAAAATCGATTTATTTAAGTTAAAGTTAATTTCTCGTACCTTTTTTTTTTCAAATTATTATTTTAATAAAAAGTGTAGTAAATAAATCAAGTTTTAGATATTTATTTCTTTTTAAAGAAGCAAAAACTATATAACCTCATTTCTTCCTAATTCGTTACCGAATTTTCCTGAATTCGAAGTCGAATTCTCAAAAATGTGATACATGAGGACACATACAACTGGAGTTGGAGGCCTCGGATTGATTGGGAAAGTATTCAATAGATTCATTGAAATAAAAAAAATATTGTATCCACACCTTACGAAGGGCTTTATCTATGGAAAATATGTGTGATCTTAAGCGTTGTTTTTCCCTAAAAAAAATGGAAAAAGTCATGATGACATTTCTGACCTTAGGTCTCTAGTTGGGACACGGAAAGAAATGAGTATACATCAGAAATCAAAGAAAAGCAATAATAATAATAATATGTGGCACATGGGAACATCAACAATCCCTGTTTTAGTTGGAGCCCTCGGATTGGTTGGAAAATATTAAAGTAGACTAATTGAAGGGATCCCTGGAAGCTCATGCCTCAAAGAAATACAAAAAATTGTTCTCACGAATATAAAGTGTGTCATAAAGTGTGGGCTGTGCAGGCCACAATTTATGAAGGAATTTATCTATGTAAAGTGCGTTTGTTTGTTTTTGTCAGTGGAAAGTGCCATGATGCCATTTCTAACCTTGGGTCTCTAGGCGGGACCCGGAAAAAATGTGAACACGCCAGAAATCAAAGGAAATAAATAATAATAATAATAATAATAATAATAATAAAAGACTCATGAAGGAATACCTGGTAGCCCATGCTTTAAAGAAATACAAAAATTGTACTCACAAATACAACCAACACCTTACAAAGGGCTTTTATCAATGTAAAATATATCCGATTTTTTTAAAACTGTTCTTTCAGAAAACGTCATGATGTTATTTTTGACCTTAGGTTTCTGGTTGGGACCTAGAAAGAGATGAAGACATACCAGAAATCAAAGGAAATACTACTACTACTACTACTACTACTACTAATAATAATAATAATAATAATAATAATAATAATAATAATAATTCTTTCTGACATTTGTCCACTATGAAAACATATCTCTTTTCGTCAGTATTCCTGCGTTCGTTTTGGCTAGACTCAAACGCCGACATTAGTCGTCGACCCCAATGTCTCTGCCAGGAAGCTAGCCAAATATACAGACTAGCTGGGTTGAGGAAACAATGTTAAAGAGCTAAAAAAAATATTGTAGTCCGTCAAATATGGCGGACAGACAGAAATCATTCCTAACTGGCCACTTCTTATTGAATAAGTCAATACGCTCGCCCTCACAGGAACACTGGTATGGACAGGAAGTGAACGAGACTAGCCCTTATACATTTGTCTGGGCTTTTACATCTGTAGTAAAAAGGGGAAATGTGGGTGGGGCGACGCTAGCCGATATGTTGCGAGTTAAGAAACGCAATAAGAAAAGCAGATCATAAAAGTGTTTTTGCGTACATTTCAAAATCTTATCGTCTCGAAGTAGAACGAATTATGGATAGAAATAAAGAAAGATGAAAAGATCTGTTTCGTAATATCTAAGAAGATTAGCGTGGTAAGTACGAGAATAGAAAAAAGAAGATTGTGTAACGCCAATATTCCAAGCGGGGATTGACAACTAGTCTAAAGAATTATAGCTTTTCTTACATATTTTTAAATATATCTTTGTATTTTTTTTTTTTAACCTCAAGGACAAATATCGTAAAAATGATCCACCAGCTATAACAAAAACCATGAAACAATAAGGAAGGTCGATTTTGGAAGCATGGTATTGCACTCAATTTGAAAGTCGTGGTTTGATATGATAAATAATGAGAGAAAACATTTTTTACAAATCGTTACCGTTTTTGAGGACACGAGTTTGAAGATTATTTACATTATTCGGTCTATTGTCCCCATCTTTGTCGCCCTATTTATTACAACGTTTCGGCCGTTGTACGCTCCGGCCTTCTTCAGGTGGTTGGAATGTCGGACTGAACACTTTCTTTCGCTCGCTGGAGTAGACTGTTCTAGTTCCACGTGCCATGTTTAATTGATGTCAGTTATCTTTTATCTCCTGTCAATTCCCCTCTCCATGTTCTCCACTGCCTTAACCTGGTATTGAACTCCTTGAGTATCTGTTTATATTTCTGAGATGAGGTATTATGTACACTATTTACATTATTCGGACTATTGTCCTTATCTTTGCCGCCATATTTATTACAACGTTTCGGCCGTTGTACGCTCCGGCCTTCTTCAGGTCGTTGGAATATCGAACTGAACCCTTTATTTCGCTCACTGGGGTAGACTGTTCTAGTTCCACGTGCCATGTCAGTTATCAGTTATCTCCTGTTAATTCCCCTCTGCAAGTTCTCCAGTGACTTAATCGGGTATTGAACTCACACTCAAGGACACATGGCCCAGTGGATAAAGACGTTGGTTAGATCCAATGACAGGACCCAAAGAGTGTGAGTTCAATACCCGATTAAGGTAGTGGAGAACTTGGAGAGGGGAATTAACAGGAGATAACTGATAACTGACATCCATTAAACATGACATGTGGAACTAGAACAGTCTACACCAGTGAGCGAAAAAGGGATTCACTTCGACATTGCAACTACCTGAAGAAGGCGTACAACGGCCGAAACGTTGTAATAATTATGGCGACAAAGATGAGGACAATAGTCCGAATAATGTAAATAGTGTAAATAATACCTCATCTCAGAAATATAGACAGATACTGAATTACCGAAACGTTGTAATAAATATGGCAACAAAGATGAAAACAATAGACCGAATAATGTAAATAGTTTACATAATACCTCATCTCAGAAATATACCCAGATACTGAAGGGCCGAAACGTTGTAATAAATATGGCGACAAAGATGAAAACAATAGACCGAATAATAAAATAGTTTATATAACACCTCATCTCAGAAATATAGACAGATACTGAATTACCGAAACGTTGTAATAAATATGGCAACAAAGATGAAAACAATAGACCGAATAATGTAAATAGTTTACATAATACCTCATCTCAGAAATATAGACAGATACTGAAGTACCGAAACGTTGTAATAAATATGGCAACAAAGATGAAAACAATAGACCGAATAATGTAAATAGTTTACATAATACCTCATCTCAGAAATATAGACAGATACTGAATTACCGAAACGTTGTAATAAATATGGCAACAAAGATGAAAACAATAGACCGAATAATGTAAATAGTTTACATAATACCTCATCTCAGAAATATAGACAGATACTGAATTACCGAAACGTTGTAATAAATATGGCAACAAAGATGAAAACAATAGACCGAATAATGTAAATAGTTTACATAATACCTCATCTCAGAAATATAGACAGATACTGAATTACCGAAACGTTGTAATAAATATGGCAACAAAGATGAAAACAATAGACCGAATAATGTAAATAGTTTACATAATACCTCATCTCAGAAATATAGACAGATACTGAATTACCGAAACGTTGTAATAAATATGGCAACAAAGATGAAAACAATAGACCGAATAATGTAAATAATGTACATAATACCTCATCTCAGAAATATAGACAGATACTGAAGGGCCGAAACGTTGTAATAAATATGGCGACAAAGATGAAAACAATAGACCGAATAATGTAAATAGTTTACATAATACCTCATCTCAGAAATATAGACAGATATTGAATTACCGAAACGTTGTAATAAATATGGCAACAAAGATGAAAACAATAGACCGAATAATGTAAATAGTTTACATAATACCTCATCTCAGAAATATAGACAGATACTGAAGGGCCGAAACGTTGTAATAAATATGGCGACAAAGATGAAAACAATAGACCGAATAATGTAAATAGTTTACATAATACCTCATCTCAGAAATATAGACAGATACTGAATTACCGAAACGTTGTAATAAATATGGCAACAAAGATGAAAACAATAGACCGAATAATGTAAATAGTTTACATAATACCTCATCTCAGAAATATAGACAGATACTGAATTACCGAAACGTTGTAATAAATATGGCAACAAAGATGAAAACAATAGACCGAATAATGTAAATAGTTTACATAATACCTCATCTCAGAAATATAGACAGATACTGAATTACCGAAACGTTGTAATAAATATGGCAACAAAGATGAAAACAATAGACCGAATAATGTAAATAGTTTACATAATACCTCATCTCAGAAATATAGACAGATACTGAATTACCGAAACGTTGTAATAAATATGGCAACAAAGATGAAAACAATAGACCGAATAATGTAAATAGTTTACATAATACCTCATCTCAGAAATATAGACAGATACTGAATTACCGAAACGTTGTAATAAATATGGCAACAAAGATGAAAACAATAGACCGAATAATGTAAATAGTTTACATAATACCTCATCTCAGAAATATAGACAGATACTCAGTTTGAAGATGTTATTTACGTTTCAAATTGGAGCGTTGGAATTTCATTCCTGTGATCCGTGAAAGCCTTACAGCACAGCCTTATGAAATTTATAATTTACTGAACCTTTACAAACTGTATATGGACAAGGTTCATGGCCTAACACGTCATTACAAAATCATTGTGTCATCAAATAAGATCTTTATTTACTTTAAAAGGGGAATTATACTGAACAATTTAGCAATATTATGACGCAATTTTCAATACACAATGCAAATTTAAAACATTTTTTCGTATAATTTGTGCCCAGTAGTATTATGGTGTTATATATACTTTTATCTATTTTTTGTTTTTAATTCCTGTTAGACAAAAGGTAGTGGACTGATTAGCGGAAATATTTTAAGAATTAGTATTATCTCTTTAAATAATTTTTATATCCCCTGGCTGAATAAGGATTAGCCGCTTATTTCCGAGTATGCCTATTTCTACTAGTATGGCTGGTTAATCCCTGTGAAAGACGTCTTCTCAGGCACATTTGTTTATAACGCAAATATGGTTTACAATAGGGCTGGTCGATTTTAGAACCGTGGTATTGCCCTTGGCACAAGCATATTATTACTAAATCATTGTGCCATCAAATAAGGTCTTTATTGACTTTAAAAGGAAATTATACTAAACAATTTGGCTATATTATGATGTAATATATCATACAGTGAAATAGTTGTAGCATGATTTCCAATAAACAATGTAAATTTTAAACATTTTGTTTTATTAAAATGGGCGCTAATCAGGTATTTTAGAAAAAAAAACTCTTTCGCGTCAATTTAAATTATTTTTAGATTAGTTTTTGAAATACAGCAAAATATTTTGCTTATTGGAAATATTAAATTTAATCTGTTAGCTTGAAACTAAACTAAAAATATTGTAAAACAAAAATTTCCTTTTTTAAAATTCATCTTCAATCTTAGGTATCGTTTTTTTTTCTTTTTTTTTCTTTTTTTTTTTTGAGGTACCTAGTTTATTTGTAACTAGGCTAACATGAACTGAACTTTAAACCTAACAAAATGACTATCCATTGATTACCTTTATAAAATTAAGGTAACAATCTGTAAGTAAATCCTTTAAGTATGATCCCGGTAAATTTGCAGAATAACCCACAGAAACCAATCGTAATGAAAATTTCCATTCTGGTGTGAAATTGACTGATTAATTCCAAAATGTCAATACAAGTTTATGGAAGAAAATCGTTTAGAAGTTATCGACGATATAAGTTCGGCCTTATTCGCGTCTTGACCGGCCACCATTACTGGCGTTGTTTACATACGTTTGCCTCGAGTAATAATGCGCGGAAGCTTCCTTAGTTAACGGCCTTTTTACTGATCTTCTTAGCTTCTTAATCGTCTTGAAAATTCGGCCATTGCGCAGTAATCAAAACAAGTAAAGCTTCCAAGCATTGCTAGCGAATGCAAACGAATGTAAACAAAGCCAGTAACCGTGACGCGAATGAGGCCGAAATTATATTGTTGATAACTCCTAAAACAGTTTTCTTCCTCAAATTTTTATTGTTATTTTCGAAATAAGCAGGCAAATTTACACCAGAATGAAAATTGTCATTGCAATTGGTTTCCGGGGATTAATCTGCAATTTTACTTATTATTTTACCACAGTAATTAATATTTAGCTTATTAATTTCTAATTTGATATATTCAAGCTGGCCGCATTGGTTTAATGTCCTTAAATTCCAAGTCCCTATTTCTAATCTGGTGTAAATTTGCATCCTTATTTCGAAACTAACAATAAAAAAATTGAGGAAGAAAAGTGTTTAGGAGTTATCGACAATATAATTTCGACCTGATTCGCGTCACGGCTACTGCTTGGCCGCCATTACTGGCTTTGTTTACATATGTTTACCTCAAGAAGTAATGCGCGGAAGCTTGTCTTCATTACTTCGCAATGCACGAACTTTAAATGCGCGCAGTAATCAAGACGAGAAGATCAGTGAAAAGGCCGTTAACTAAGTTTCCACGCATTACAACTCGAGGCAAACGTATGTAAACAAAGCCAGTAATGGCGGTCGGGTTAGACGCGAATAAGGCCGAATTTATATTGTCGATAGAAAAAAAACGGTTTTCTTATGTGAACTTTTATTGTTATTTTCGAAATAAGCAGGCAAATTTAAACCAAAATGGAAATTTTCATTGCAATTGATTTCTGGGGTTTAATCTGCAATTTTTTCTCGTTTTTTTTTTTTTTTTTTTTTTTTTGTCTCCGATTTCAGCTGATTTGTAATCCTTTTTTTCTTTTGACATTAAATTTTGTTCGTTTGTTAAATTGGGATGGATTTTTTTTTCTTTTGGATATTTTTTTTTTTTTAACGTTGGCTAGTTTCTTTCCGTGTGATGGTGTTAGGCCCACTCAGGAAGGCCGGGTCACTAATCCTTTAGCAGATTGCAAATATTATATAAAAGAAACAAACTTAAAACGATACAGTTTAAATCTGATAGAAGTGAACAGACTGACCTTGATAGTTAAATAGACATTAACAGATAGATAGATAGATAGATAGATAGAAAGAAAGAAAGAAAGAAAGAAATGAATAAAGTTGGATAGATAGTAATTATTTCCGGGAAAGCTGTGGAATTAAAACTGAATGGCTTCCGTAAAATTTTTCCTCACAACATTTCCATTAATGATTGTTTTTTAAGCATTTGACCCCAAGAAAGACGGCAAGCCACTAGCACGCAAGGGGTTATAGAGATTTGGAGCGAGGGCAAAGAGGAGTGATATAGGAAAGGATAAAGAGAAAGATAGGGGATAGATCAAGGGTATCTGGAAACGTCGATTGACATTATATTTGAATAGTTAGGAATTATAGCTATCAGGGAAACAGGAAAAGGAGAGGGAGTTCCACAGGTGAGAGGTGCGAGACATAAAACTATTGGAGTAGAAGAGACGGCTATTGTTTCGACAGTGAAATGGTGTGAGCGAGATGCCAGCCTAGTAGAACGCTTAAATTCATGATGTCTGGGAACCAGCGAAAGCAGCTCATCGAAGCAGTTACCATGAAAGTATTTGTAAAAAAGATAGAGGGAGGCGACGGCACCTCTGTGAGACAGCGACTGCAGACGAGATGCCAGATCAGGGCCAATTATATTGTATACCCGTCTTTGGGTTTTATCAAGGCCAAACAGTAGGGGCTCCAGACCATATATGGCAGCAGTACTGCATGCAAGGGCGAATGGTTGATTTGTAGATTTGAAGGATTGACTCCAGCGATAAAAATTTCCTGGCGCGTCACAGGGAGCCAACTTTCCTTGCGGTGGACGAAGCTATTGACTAAATGTATTTGTTCCATCTCAGGTCAGCAGTCACTGTGAGACCGAGCAGTCGGAAAAAGGTGCTCTCGTGGAGTTGAGCGTCATACATTCTAATCGGGGGGGGGACAGGGATGGTTCTCTGTGATGAGTAATAGTTAGATCCAGTGACAGGACCCAAAGAATGTGAGTTCAATACCTGGTTAAGGCGGTGGAAATCATGGAGAGGGGAATTAACAGGAGATAACTGATAACTGACATCCATTAGGCATGGCACGTGGAACTAGAACAGACTACCCCAGTGAGCGAAATAAAGGGTTCAGTTCGACATTCCAACCACCTGAAGAAGGCCGTAGCGTACAACGGCTGAAATGTTGTGATAAACATGGCGACAAAGATGAGGACAATAATTCGAATAATATAAATAGTGTACATAATACCTCATCTCAGAAATATAGCCAGAGATGAGGCTATATAGTTTTGCTTCTTTAAAAACAAATTATCTATAAAAGGCAGGATGTGTGTGTGTGTGTGTGTGTGTGTGTGTGTGTGTGTGTGTGTGTGTGTGTGTAACGAATGCACGACCGCAATTTTCGACGGATTTGCACCAAAATGTATATGCACATGCTCCAAGTTAGCGGGAAGGCCAAGACCGTCTTTGCATTTCCCAACCACCATCGATAGTGGAAATAATCGATTTTTTCATGCTTCTACGGCACTTTTCATGTAGTTTGCTGCCATTTTCTACTGGCCAGAGTGAGAGCCTATAGCTGACTGCCACGAATAGGCAGGAAGATTCTATTGGCTAGCGTGAGAGCCAACAGCTGACTGACACGAATGTTAACTAGCATGCAAAAAAAAAATCGATAACTGCATTCGTCACAAGTGGGAAAAATTTAAATCTGCATGGCACTTTACTCCAATTGGCTCATTCGCTTGCTTAAACTCAACGTTGATTCTGATTCCGCAGAACTGGGTTGGATGTGAAAAAGTATTTGTTGTTAACATTCTTATTTCATTCGGTTTTTCCAGTTACGAGTCCTTTTTTAAAGCTGATCGTTTTGTGTTCATTTTGTTTAGTTCTTTTTTCGTAACAGATTTAATGTTTAGTATAGAGCTTAGAAAAAATTCGCAGTGTGAGATAGGCAAGAAGTAAGGCATGTAGCAACATCAGCACGGCAAAGGGCACTCCTTTAAAGGCAAGGAAGGGCAAAAATATTTTAAGTCAAGTGATAGCGATTGCTGTATGAGTCGTACGATTTTTGAATCAAGCACAGGCAACGCCGGGCCATGCTGCTAGTAACTATCTAAAACTTATTTTATGTTATTTTCAATTTTACGTCATTTAGACGACAATTTATCCATCGCACCCTGTATCTTTCGGCCGGAAATAAACGATGTTTTATTTGTTTATTTGTTTCAAGAACAGAACTGGTGATCGGTTAGACACTTGAATAAGATTTTGTGAAAAAAAAAAACAAAGACAAAAACAACAAAAACAAAATCTCTTTCGTTGTGGTGTAAAGAAGAAAATAATTTCCTTTCCCTTGAAGCACGAGACGTGGGCGCACATGGCCGGCACCTAAGTAGATGTGTAAGTCGAGAACAAGAAAGTAACTTTACCGAATTCCTGAGGTCTAGGACCAGCTGCTAGTAATTACAAGAAAGCAGTGGACGAGTTAGTTTTAAATAAACGCGGAGAAATTGAACTCCTAAGAAATAAGGCGGGAAATTAAATAGCGATTTCACTTTATGGGAGAAGTCAACATAAATTATTTATCGATATTCTTTAAGGCTGTGAGCGAAAATGATACAAAAATGCAAAGAAAAACCTCAGATAACTCACAGCCAACTGACCCTGTATTGAAGAGATCCGATTCACACGGCTTGATAAAAAACATTCAAAACAGATACCAGTACAATGGCGCGTACGAAAACATCAAAATAATTTGAGCTTTTCTCTTTTGGCTGGTTTTGCTCAGCATTTGGTTAAAAAGGTATAAATTTATACAACATAGCATGTGTGATCATAGAAACTAATAAAGTTCAAATTTCAGGTGTTCCTATCCCTGAAGCAACGATATGCCAGGTAAGGATAGATTACATTTAGTTCAGTTATGTGCCATGCGTGATACACGCTTAGGCGATCATGTATCTTTCGATACATGACTGACGAGGCAGATTTTTTCCCATTTGTTTCCGCGGTAGGCCAGTTGCCAGCCAGCGCTATAGAACTAGGTCTGTCCTGCTATTTACCCATAGCTGAGGGGAGAAGAAGAGGATTCATATCTTTCCCAAGGGTATCAACACGGAAGTGAATGTAATGGATTCGACTGGAATTCGAACTCGGCTCTTCGAATTTTGTCAAGAATGTCGAGTTGTACAGCAGGGGCAACAGATCAGATATGGCGGCAATATTCAATGGACCAAGGAATGGTAGATTTATTAAAGTGAAAGATGGGGTCTGTATTTTTAATCATGTCACCCCAGGCAAGGCAATAAAGACACTAACTTTCATTCTTTGTTCATTCCATCTTTTTCTTTCTTTCTTTCTTTCTTTCTTTCTTTCTTTCTTCTATATAATAAATGCGAATGTCAGTGTGTCACTGTCACGGTTTTTCAACTAAAAGGGACATAACTCTCTAATTTTCAATAACTCATGTTCATATGAAAAAAATACTTTTCTGAAATTATAATGTTTCAAAATAAAATTGTCCGTCTTTTCAACTTTACTCCTAGAGGCCATAGCCCAACATGTCATACCATTTTCGAATCAAGCCAACTCTGTAAGCAAATTAAAAAAATTCCGTGTCGGACCCGGACTCGCAATCCTGAAATTTTGGATTCCCAAATTTTCGTGATGGCAATTGTTTTCGGTTATTTTAGATTTTTTTTTTTTTGTGGCGATTTTTACGTGTTTTTTTGTGGTGATTTTTTATAACTTGGAGATAAATTTGGGAATAATCGAAATTAATTGCGAAATCCAGTGAAAGTCACCTATGAAATAAAAATATTTGTTTGTACGGAAAGTAAGGACCTACGTACATCAAACTGTCTTTAAATTAATTGGCGACAGAAGAATTATCGCTGAACTTTTAAAAGGTAAGCTTAAATATTAATGTAGTACTTAAATGCAGGGATAAATTTTGAGTTCTGCAGTTTATTGTTGCCTATCGTATCTATTCCTCCCTACCTATTGTGACGAAGACCCAGTCAAGTATCCTCCACAGGAGCTAACTTAAATGTCACCCGATAGGTCAGCTTTTAAGCTAGTTTTTTAATAAGTGAATTTTTCGACAAACTTATTTTTTTGTTTTTCTTTTTAAATGTTTGTTATTAAAAATGGACCATTTTAGTGATAGATGAAGTCGTTAATATTGGCCTTAGACTATGTTCTAATACTCATTTCATATGCTCTCAAAACTTCTCTGTAATTTGTGAAATTTCAAAATTTTCTTCGGGGCTTGCAACACCCATGACCCCAGCTTGTATGGGCTCGTTGAATTTGTCATAATCAATTGATAGCCTATATCCTCGGATCTCTTGTCACTGGTTGAGAAGGAACACACATATCTGTTCAAGCTCAAGGGCCCCAAACATGTCGACGCGCCACTGTGTGTGATAATTTCATTAGCCAGTATTTTTGTCACAGAGACGTTGAAATCATTATGTTTGTCAGTAGAAGAAAAGCAGTTCATATGAAAATATTAATTCTATTTTATATTAATTGGAATACCGATTGGAGAGCAGGCGAACATGGCTCTCCACAATTTCGCGTCCCTACATTCTCTAAATCAATTCTGTCTTTTCGTTATATCTAAACACTGCTTCTCCATCCATTTTCTCAAGTTCGTCAGGTATGATATGCGATGTTTTCCTTTATCTCTCTTGCCCCCAATCCATCCCGTGGGTAACATATTTTCTAAACCCGCTTTCCTCAGTGTGTGCCCTAGAAATTTCAACTGCCTTTTTCCTTTTTTTTTTTTTTTTAACCATATTCTCTAAAACCTCATCGTTGCTCATATTTAATCCATGATATTCTCATCTTTCTGTAGAACATTTCTGTTGCTTCAAATCTCTTCTTCATCTTTGGGGAAATTGTCCAGCATTCACTTCTATACAGCAGGCCAGATATCATGTAAGAGATCAGTACACTTTTGGGGGTTTCTAACGGAGATTTTTTTCTATATCTTGATACTCTGCTTAGCTTTTGGAATGCTTCTTTGGCTAGCCCAGATTGTCTACGGATTTTAGTGTCACATTTTTCGTCCTCTGTTAGAACATTTCCCAGAAAAGACAATAAAACAATAAAGAAGGGAGAAAATTACGATAGAAGTTGTATTTAAATTTTTGAACAGCGTAGTTGACAGGAAAGCCAGAAGCCGTAAGAGACTTCCATAAGCGAGAAGGGCGAGAGAAGAAACTATTAGAAGTGAACCTACGGCTCATCTGGCTGTCCCAGGATTAAAATAAAAAAGATCTAGTTACCTATCGAGTAGCTCGCTTAAATTCATGAAGTCAAAGACCAAGGGGAAGAGAATGAAAATGTTTATAGAAAAGATCGAAGGAAGATAAAGTTGCGGTGGTGAGAGAGTGACGGAAGCCGAGATGTCAGGTCAAGGTCGATAACATAAATGTTTCTTCTTTGAATTTTGTCAGGAATATAGGGATATATAGCAGTGGTACCAAACCAGCTGTGGTGGTAATATTCAATGCATTATGAAACGGCAGGTTTATAAACTTGCAAGATCGATACTGGTGAATTAAAATGAATTCCATCAAAAGCTAAAATCAAATTGCTTTTTCTCAATCTCACTAGCGGACTGACTGACTATCTATCTATCTATCTATCTATCTATCTATCTATCTATCTATCTATCTCAGTCTTAATCTATCTATCTATCTATCTATCTATCTATCTATCTCAGCCTGTTATCTGTTGGTATCTATCTCAATATGTTTCTATCTATCTATCTATCTCAGCCTGTTATCTGTTGCTATCTATCTCAATATATCTATCTATCTCAATTCGTCCTTATCTATCAAATCCTGTACCCTATTGTTGTGGATTCCGGATTGAAATCCAGTATCAATAAATAACAAACGCCAAGAATGAATATAGGAAAATAATGTATTAACGTAATAATACAAACTGGTAATGCAGGTTAGTAGTTCCAGGAATACGGGTTAGTAGCCAAATATCTATACAGTCTTTGGTATTGAAGTATCGCTGTATGACTTCTTACTGAGTCTACGTGCTCATTCACTGTGACTCTTGATGGCTACGTTCGTTCTGTCTGTCTGTTACCTTCAACCTTTCACTCTCCCTCTTCGGTCTGTGTCTCTCGGGTCTTCACGTAGCAGTAGTATATGTATATACTGGGTGAGTCCATTTGTGTAAAAAGGGGAGGACCCCTCAACATCTATCTATCTATCTATCTATCTATCTATCTATCTATCTATCTATCTATCTATCTCAATTCGTCCTTATCTATCTAGTTATGTACACTATCTCTCTCTCTCTCTCTATCTTTCTCTCTATCTACTTCTCTGTCTCAGCCTGTTCTTATCTGTTGGTATCTATCTATCTATCTATCATTGTTTTTTTGTTTTTTTGGCCATTTCACCCCAAGCAAGGCAATAAATCCACTAAGACGCAGGCGCTCATTGAGTGTTAGAGAAGACAATAAAAGAACAACAATTAATGAGACAAAAGATAGCGATTGACATTGTCTTTAAATTTTTGAAGATCGACGTTAACAGGGAAGCAAGAAACCTCTAGAAATTTCCACAAGTAGATAGTGCGATAAAAGAAAATTGCAGATTCTTTGGATTTTATGAAGAATCCCTATATGTATAGCAGAAGTACCAAACCCGATGTGACAGCAATATCCAAAGCATGGACGAATTTTATTGTTATAAATATATAAGATAGATTCTAATAAGAAAAATTATGAAGCAAGTTTCCTAGCTGCAGACTTAACAATTGATTAAAATTAACAAAGCACTCCTTGCCCCATTTTATATCAGATTGTAGGTCAGTTTTGGGGATAAAATCGCACCAGGATGACCATTTTTGAAAAGTTAGAACAGCATAAGTCCAAGAATAGTGTCCCGGCGAACACTAGCATTAATGTAAAAAGATCTAGAAGAGTGGCCATTCAAGACAACTTTCATTTCGCGATTTAATAAGAAAGACTGAATTAGTTCAAAAACTTCTTCAGAAATAACCATAACATTTCCAGTTTTGAAGAAGTCCTGTATGCCGAACAATGTCAAATGCCTTCGAGATATGTCCAAATCAACAGCCCAAGCTTCACCATTCTTATCTAAAGCTTGATAGACTCTTTCGGCGATAAACGTTAATACATCAGTAATTGACCTAGAGAAGCGAAAGCCATATTGATTATTTGAAAGAAGTGGCTGCGAGATGAAATGCTTAATCAAATTCATAGTTGAATAGAGCCTCTATTACTTTGTTAAAAAGAGGTAGAAGGCTAATAGGCCTGATAGAAGGTCCAGGTGGCTCACTTGATTTCTTAAAAACTGTAACTACAGAAGAAGATTTCCAACAAGCAGGAAAGCAAGAACTAGCAAAACATTTATAGTAGAGTTTAGAGAAAACAGGAGCCAGTTCAAGAAAATATTTCTTAAGGACTATTGCAGGGATGACATCAAATCCGGAGGCTTTGTGAGGATCCAGATTAGAGAAGATAGTAGAAACCATGGACAGAGCTATATGCATATGACTGAACTCAGTTCTAGGTGGGAAGACAGGCAAAGATACTCAAGATGCGTCAAAATTAGAATTGGAAGAGAATTTACGAGCAAAACATTCTTCTTTATCAGAGGGTGTCAGCACCTCAAATTCAGTGAAGAAAGGAGGAATAATCTCTTATTCAACATACTATTAACAGTAGTCACGTGAATCAAACTTAGAGGTTATATATATATTATATATATATATATATATATATAAATATAAATAATATATATATATAAACAAATGATATATGCAACTGTATATGCGTGCGATAGTGTGCATATGCAGATAAGCAATTAAGCGTTTGTTTGATTTAATTTGTGATGCAAAGAAAACATTGTTCAATGTAGTTAAACAGAGCTATGAAGTATATATTAATCGTTTGAGCCCTGCGTTCTTGAACAATTTTAACGCATCTGCCTGTGCTTCTGAGTCAAAATTCGCAAATAATTGGTATTTAATGTTTCACGGTAGATATAAAAATAGTTCCAAAAATATAATCATTATATTTAGAAGGGAGAGAGTATGATTCATGCCTTCAATTTATCGCCAGAATTCTTTCTTTGTGTCCCAGTCTACCCAAATAACCAATAGCAAAACACGACGCAAATGTTTACCCACCGTTCAACTGGTGACTGGGTATTAAGTCATTATTCTCTACCGCCGGTAAAGCTGCGGTCAGGCCTCTATGTTTATATATAGTTGAGGTCCATCTGGAACAAATTCACGCCTTCAGCACTTTCCTCTCTGATTTTCTTTCACCTCCAACCAAGCCAAATTGCGATATGGAATGGATGACTGGAAGCTTCTAAGTCATCAATGCCATCATCATAAAATAAGCGATCAGCAAAGAAGAAATTAAATTCCTGGAAACGAAATAAAGCCGACAATGATATATATATATATATATATATATATATATATATATATATATATATATATATATTATAATTAAATAATAAAAAATATTAAAAACTTAAAATCTTCAGACACACTGGGTTGTATATGAGTATTCCTTCGTTTTATTATTATTTCATTTTGATTCCTCGAATAGTTTCGTCCAACATGGCCATCATCAGGAGAAAAATAATTTTCTGCTTGCTGGTAGCAGTGAACTACAGTAATATATATATATATATATATATATATATATATATATATATATATATATATATATATGTGTGTGTGTGTGTGTGTGTGTGTGTGTGTGTGTGTGTGTGTGTGTGTATGACTGCGTTGCAAATTTAATTATTAATTAATTTTAGTCCCAATAACAAAAATTTCCAAAAGAATGTTACAGTTGTTCTGTTTTTATGAAGCCGATAAAAATTTTATTTTCAACAAAGCGGCCATTTTGTTAGAATCACCTCTCCGCTGTGTATCTATAAAATAAACAATGATATTAAAACGTCGAAAACCTTTCTAAAAGGCACTATTTTTAAATAGTGTGCACTTTACTTACAAAACTGCTTATAAAGAAATATGGTAATCGACGTTTTATTCTGAATAGCGATTGAAACAATGGAGAATACGGACATGATTTACACTCACTTATTCCCACCAAATGAAAACATGTAAGAAAGTCGGAAAAATTAAATAAAAAAATGAATAAAATTTTCCTTGTCTGTCATATTCAACGAATAATATTTAAAAGAAAGACTGCTGCTATATATATATATATATATATATATATATATATATATATATATATATATATAATAGCAGGCCCTTTTATTCGAGGATACCCGTCTATTGGGGCGGCTTGCCAATCCTTATTGCAAACGCTTGTTCAGGCTTTTTTATTTGTGTTTGTTCAACACCCATAGAGCCAACCTCTGTTTTATACTGCAACTAATATATATATATATATATATACCCAAGTATCTACATTCATCATCATCATTGATAAAACACCAGAGGTGTTGAAACAAAATGGCTATTTTTGTTGTGATTTTATAATATATTTATCTTATAATTTATATATATATATATATATATATATATATATATATATATATATATATATATATATATATATAAAGACAAAATGTAGTCGATCTGATGAAATGAATACACTTATATTCGTAAAATTAATTTTATTACTGACTGGATATTTAATTTTTTTTCCTTAATTATTCCCTAATTTGCTCCGTATCATACATTGAGCTCTCATATAGACTAAAAGTTCTCTATGCCAATTACAATTTGGTATTATTCATATATATATATATATATATATATATATATATATATATATATATGTGTGTTTGTGTGTGTGTGTGTGTGTGTGTAGTAATGTGGCAATTTTCGAATTCTATAGTTGTAAGTGTTTTTTTTCCGTTAACGTGAAATGGACTAATTAGTCCAATCATTAGAGCAATGTCCCAGCACATTTCCAGAATATTCTATTAATTAGTGCAGTTTAGTTAATATTGTAAAGGAGTAGTCATACAAAGAATAAATAAGTAAAGTTAATGTAATTAATGGCGAAATCACTTCGCTAACCGATTAAATAAGGCATTAACTCGCTAACCACTGAACGACGGATTCTTGTTTTTAAAAACTGTAAAATGGATTAGATGTTCAGTCCATATTGCAAGAATTTTCGATACAACTTGAATCATCCTCGGGCAAAGATGTTTTTTTTTAGTGTGTTATTAACAGTAATGTGGCAATGCACGAATTCTATCGTTGTAAGTGTTTTTTTCCGTTAACGTAACATGGACTAATTAGTCCAATCATTAATAGACTCTCCCGTCGGTTTCGACGTATGAGGATCTGACAACTTAACCAATTGATTCAGTTATGAAATTTTGTGCGATAATCTTAAGTGGCATTTAAGACCCACTGATGATTTACAAAGGAAACCACATATGGAGCAAGAGTGAGGATTGTGAGATGAGATCACTGTTAGATTGGCTGACCTTTTAGTTCTTGCTCTCGCTTCTTGAAAATGATTCAGACAAGCAGATTGAAAACTGCTGAGTCCACTAAAACATGTTGATCTCCATTCTATCCGCTCCAAGGCTAAGCGCTCAGGGGTGTTATGTGGTATATTGACTGCTGACAAGTTGCTTTTCAGCTTGTCTTTGTATCTTAGCCATGGGCGTCCTACATTCCTGTAGCCCTGATCTAACTGGCTGTACATTAGGATCTTGGGTATCCTGTCATCAGATATTCTCAAGACATGACCAGTCCACCGTAACTGAGACTGTATGATAAAAGTCTCGATTCCTCCAATATTACACCTGTTAAACAGGTCTACGTTAGATATCCTATCTTGAAGCTTAACTTCACAGATTGCACGCAGACAGCTTTTATGGGAAACATATCGAGTATGGATTCCACGACTCTGAGCCGTACAAAAGGATGGCAAGTACAACAGCTCTGTAAACCCGAATTTTCGTATCCAGTCGAATAACCCGCTCATTCCACAAGCGATGGCGAAGTTTGTCGAAAGCACTGGTAGCCTTAGCAATCCGATGCATGATTTCCTCATCTAAAGTTCCACTCATTATATATATATATATATATATATATGTGTGTGTGTGTGTGTGTGTGTGTGTGTGTGTGTGTGTGAGTGAGTGTGTGTGTACACACAATTCATGGATATACATTTACCTTTTCAGCCCCTCCTCATATATTACTTGTACATTTAATTATATGTCAATTAAAAAACATTTTCCGAATATTGTAATTCGTTTTTCTGTCAGTGTAGAAGACATGCGAAGATAAAAAATAAAATAAATAAATCCGTCGTCCACTTAAATATGATTTATTTTAATCGATTTTTTCATCCATTAATATATACCACTTTATATCTATTCATTTTGATTTTATCTTTCATTCATTTTTTTTATAAATTCAGTTCGTTTTCTTTCTTCCCTTTACTTTAAAAAAAAAATGCTTCTTTTATTTAAATCCTTCATTGTAGCCTTTCTTCTTTACTTCAATTAAATAATCTCTTAAATTTTGATCAGATTTTTCTCCTTTTCCTCGTCCATTTTTTCTTCAGATTCATTGTTCATCTTTATTTTCACTATTTTGTTTGGGATTTCCGTTTTTCTCTCTCGTTTTTCAAATCCTTGTTCTTTTTTTCGATGAACCAGTCCATCTAAAAAGTCGACCTTATCACTTTTTTCTTTTTGTTATTACGTCAATGCCATTTAAAAGCGTGGAAAAATCTGCTCATCGAACCAAATGTCTCTCCGAATTATATAACGTGGGTCGGATGTCATCTTTCGTTCATTGTCGAAGTTGAAATCTACAAAGGTTTTATGCATTGTGTACAAACGCCATGTAGTATCTGAGGCCATGATAAGCACAAATCGCGCCACTAAGAATCGGATTGAGAATCACGTGACAAAGATGGCGGACATTTTACATGACTTTCCTTTGTATTTTTCCCCTTTTATGTTTGCTTGTTTTTTTTTTGTCTCTTTTGTATTGCGCACAGTCTTTGTCATTTGTTTCTATGTCAGGTAAGTGTATCGATTTTATTTGAAAAGACTCGTTTTCTTCAGATATTAAACAGAAGTAAACCTTATTATTGATAAATTCAGTGGGAGCAAAGGAAGGCAGTTGGCTTACTGCAGAGCTAAACAAATGAACGTATGTCTTTCCAGCCTTTATTTTTCTTTAAAGACAATAGCCCCTCAGGACAGAGTCGGTCATAGCACTTCAAGGGATCCGTTTTCTTTTATTATCCATGAATTACCATGATTTCTTAGGAAAGTTAATGGAGCGGTCTTTCATTATCTATTCTAGTTTAGAATTCAGATCTGTTATTCGCCTAGGCTGGCTCCCACCCAAGGCTAGAGTAGCCAATTCGTCCTGTTATTTATCCCAGATCTTGGTAACTAAATTTGTTTTTAAATGATATTCATGACATCCCTTCATGACATTACTCTCTACAACTTCTTTTTCTTTATTACACCTGACCTGTTTTCGGGGTGTGATTTCTTTGAGTAGATAGATGATTATTTTCCCGTCTGAAAATAAATTGCATGAACACCGACGGTTTATTTTCTTTAGCTTTCTATAACGTTTCAAATAAATTGCGAATTCAGTCATAAAAAAAATATTCTCATTTTAACTTGATGAATTCTTCAAGATTTTTTTTTTTTTGTATCTTGAACTTTTTTGAAATGCAAACAGAACATGGAGTATTTCGTGGAGAGAAAAGAAATGCTTTTTTTTTTTACACTGATGTTTTCTACGTACAAGGCTCAAGAGCCCCTCATGGTAGAGAATCACAGAGTAAGATCCGAAGTCGAGAAGATAACGGTTAACCCATCACTTGAACAGGTTAAGATTGTAATGATCGGAAATGCATCGAGTTCTCGGTTCCATAGAGCAGCAGTTCTTCGGAAGATGCTTCTCGAATGGAACTTACATCTCACCCAATGAACACGAAGGTGGTTCGCTAAAATATGTATGATATGGCGCGTTTTAGTCGTGAAGGTTAGAAATGGTGGAACTAAGGTTTTAAACTGGCTTCCTGTGTAGGCCAGACTGTCCAGTCGACGTAACAATACCTGGTGATGAGGAGAAGAGTTTGCTTCCTGCATTTTCTGGGGGATGCGTGCGAAAATGAACGTGTTAGACAAGGGCGGAGTTTGAACTAGGTTCGCTGACTTCGTTTTTCGCGTCTTTAACCGCTGCACTACCCGCTTCATCCATGCTTCAGGCCTTTAATATAAAGAAGTGTATTCATCTGTAGCTGTGTGTATGCTGTCTTTTTATGTCAGAATTCTGTAGCTACCATGTAACACAGTACTACATGTCGCATGATCGTGTCATCAGCGATTAAACCGCTTCCCCTATCAGGCTTTTCTGGTGATAAGTGCAGCTAGACACCTAGCAGGATTAAAGGCGGATGGATTCTCTTGTAGGATCCAAGGCCGTTTAACACACGTATGCAGACAGTGCAATGATAACACTGCATCGCTGAACTGATGGCTTCCTTGAATAAAGTCAAAGTTCCGAGCGGAGGGGTTCCATGGCTAAGGGGAATCTTCAAGCTGGAGGACATTGGCTGTGGTTTAAACCGGGGAGGGATGGAATCCACCAGGTCTGCTAGACGAAGAAATGTGCATGAATAAATGAATGCTTTTGTGATGTCAACGAACACTCGGTTGCCACTTTTGTAATGTCAACGGATACTCGTTGTCGCTTTCGTAATGCTCATTGTAGTAGAGACTATAGTACGCCATTGAACAATACTGGTATCAGACGCCTTCGAATAGCACTTGCACTAATAGTACTTGCCCGATAATACTCGCTCGAATACTAACAACCGAATAGTGATCTGAATAGAGAAATAGTATAGTGAATAGAGTAGAGAATAGTGGTCCGTATAGTAATAGAGGATAGAATAGAAATAGCGATCAATTAGACGGCAAGCTAATTCCTACTTTAATTCCAGAGTTTGAAAACTTTTTTTTAAAAATGCCATCTCCCTTTTTATGGAGGGTGTCTCAGAATTAACTATTTCAGTGAAATTGAGCACATTTGAAAAAGAACTGACACAATTTGATTTTAATTATAGTACAAAACAAGGATATTTATAAATCTTATCACAAAACAATTAAAAATTAAAATTAAAAAAATTTCAACATGTGCCCATTCGGTATCCCTGCAAATTTTAAATCTATCGTTAGCGTTGCTAAACACATTTTGAAACATTTTAGGTGTTCGCTCCTGCACTGCTGACTGGATGCGTTTTTTTTAAGCCCAACTATCGACGGAGAGTGTGAAGAAGGGACTAAGTATAAACTACAAGAATGCATGGTCATCAGTAAAAGCATGAAATGCGATTAGCAGGTCGGGAACATTAGAATCAAGCAGACGCGGAAGTTTAAATACCTGGGAAGCGTCTTGACAGAGGACGGTAAGTGCGACACTGAGATCCGTAAACGTATTGGTATGGCCAAGGACGCATTTCAAAAGCTGGACAGAGTATTGCGAGACAGGAGGATTTCTTTGGTAACAAAGAAAAGAAAACTGAGCTGTTACGTGACATCTGTCCTTCTGTACGGCAGCGAATGACGAAGAGACTCGAGGCGACGGAGATGTGGTTCTACAGAAGGATGCTAAGGATATCATGGACCGAGCGTGTGAGCAACGATGAGGTCTTAGAGAGGATGCAAGCAAGGAGGAGGCTTATACTTAACAGCAGGGAGAGGCAGCTGAAGTTCCTGAGACACATAATGTGGAAGGAGGGCCAAAAGAATCTGATACTCACGGGTCGAATAGATGAAAAGAGAGACAACGAAAAACAAAGCATGAAATATCTAGCCGCCTTAAGCAAGTAGATGACAGAACCTGGTCTGGGAGAGGTGACAGAGGGAAGGGACTTGAGAGCTACAAGGGATAGAGGTAGCTGGAGAGCCATGATCGCCAACGTCCTGAAAGGACACAGCACATAGAAAGAAAGAAGAAACTACTGATATTTTACAGATAAACATTTGTTTTATGAAACCCCATGATAGGAAATTTAGGTGGGGAAGGTAACAAAGATATGTTCTTGTGTATTTATTATTAATAGGGCTCTGAAAGTGAATGAAAACAAAATTAGAAAAAATATAAAAATTATAAAGTTATAAATAAAATTAGAAATGTAAACACATCTAATACATATTAAATTTGATGAATGGAAATAAAAGTTTTTTTTTTTTTTGTTTTTTTTAATTGTCCGATTTCGCTGAAATTAATAATTCCGGGATATCCTCTATTTTCTGTAACTTGCTTCTATACTGCCAATTTCTTGCGAATGAGAGTGGAATGGATTTCCGTTGCGTTCTCTTTTGTTTCGAATTCAGAATCTTCCTTCTACTAGACTGGATTCTACTCAAGGCTAGAGAGAGCAGGCTGACCTATTAAGTGTTTGTAACAAAGTTATTCCGAATTTGAGCCTTGCCCCATAGATTTTAATATCCAGACATTACCTTAACCTCTCCACCAATTGTTACTGGCGTGAACAGACAATGAAACATAATAACATGAAGCTAGATTTTATCGGTGAACAGCCACCATAGATCAGGAGAACAAAAGATACCTAGTATATATTTATTCGTCCTCCCTATTAAAGGAGGAGGTGACGCAAGGTCGATTTTTAGGTGCGTAGCCCATACACATATGGACCAAAAAGAAAGAGCCCCTCACGCTTTTATTGTTGTAACCTAGGGAAGGTTACTGAATAGAATAATCAAACAAAGGTTGGTATGAACGATAATACTTAGGACAAGAACAACATATATAAGATTCGCCAGTGGCGCGTAAAATAAGTAGTCAATTGCTAGAAGTGAGTCAAGTGAATTCCACAATGATTCTCCAACTCTAGGATATCTACCAACCGGCCCACTCAGTCAGATGTGGAACCAGGCCGAATTTAATGTGGTGTATCCGAGCCCGTAGGCTCGGCCAAATATTCCCCGTAGACACCGTATAGAACAGGGCCGGGTAGCTGTTTCCCGAGACGAGACTCTGCCCTTCGACATAGCCTCATCTGGGGATCCTCTCAGCCCGGAGGCAGAGAATTTGACCAGCACAACTGAAGACGAATCTCCAACTGCAGGTATCTACCAACCGCCCCATGCAGTCAGATGTGTCATAAGGCCGAATTTAATGTGGTGTATCCGAGCCCGTAGGTTCGGCCAAATATTCCCCATAGACCCCATATAGGACGGGGCCGGGTAGCTGTATCCCGAGACGAGACTCTGTCCTTCGACATAGACTCATCTGGGGATCCTCTCTGTCCGGGGGCAGAGAGATTGACCAGCACAACTGAAGACGAATCTCCAACTCTAGACCAACATACAGTATTTACTACTGTATTTATGTGAATGGTGGCATACCCATTATCGTGCGTAGGTTTGCTACAACAATTGTATTGACACAACTTCTCTTACTGCAATGAGGGAGGTACTGTTACAGGGCTGGAAACCCGGGGAGTGGATACCTTCTCCCATCTAAAAAGCCGAGAATCGTTTTCGGCAACAGCTCTAGTAGGTATATTTATCCGGCTTTGTAACACAAGATTGTTTTAACACATAGGTATGCATATGGGTTAAAAACAATTTCTTTGTTGCATATTCCTTGCGCTCATAGTTAGGCTAGCACTGATATTACACTGACCCTTCCTCTTTTACTGTAATGAGGAAGGTGATGAGTCCATGGGATTGAGCAAGTTTTCCCATCTAAAATCAAGAGAAACATTACTCAACTTATTGCGCGAATATTAACTCCAGACCCCATTGTGTCAATAAGTATAGAAAGATCAAATAGGTAGGTATTTACCCGGCCGCTTCATTACAGGCGAGACGGGATACAAGGCCGAGTTTATCGTAGGGAAACCAAGCATGTCCATTCAGGACAAAGACAAAAATTCCCCGAGCCGTCACAACCGTCTGTTGCTCTGGCCTCGCTGTGAGCACCGCTCCCTCAATAAGAGGGTGCAACATCGGGCAGCTGTTTCCCCAGGGTTGGGGCATCTCACAGTGTTATTTCTCAAGTAGGCAATTACTACCACTCTTTTAGAAATATAACTAAAAAATGCCAGTTCCAACTAAAGCAGTAACTTTTAATTTGCATAAAATCTTTTAAAAGCAAATATTTTAATAAATACTTTATTTGTTGTCTATATTTCTGAAGTGCGGCAAAGTAACTACTGTTTACATTGTTCGGGCTGTTCTCATCTTTATTACTATAATTACACATTTTCCGATATTTTACGCTCCGATGATCAGTTCAAAATTCCAACGTATATCATCTAAAGAAGGCCGAAGCGTTCAACTACCGAAACACCCTGAATATAGCCATAAAGATGAAAACAACACTCTGAACGATGTAAAGACTATAAATGGTTATTTATTTTTAATTCAAAATTATTAAAATTGCCATATATAAGCAATTTTTTTTTAATTAATCATGTTTGTACAGAAATAAATTATATACGCCTTGTTAAAATCCAGTCATTAGTTAGAAAACATTTTAGCGTTCGTAATAATAAGCATTGTTGTCGTCTGATATTTCAGATTGCGAAAAATTTGTCAAACGTATTAAAAAAAACATTTATGGAATTATTCAAATAAGTCAATATAATCTGCTTAATTCTTCTTTATGTGCCGTGTCCCTTCAGGACGTAGGCGATCATTGCTCTTCACATCTTCTTGTCCTTTGTAGCTCTTTACTGTTATTTCTCATAAGCCTTACTCCGCCATTTATGCGTTGTTTTCTTCTGATCCTTTTGCCTTCATGAATTTCTATGAGTATCAGATTTTCCAAGCACTCTTTCCTCATTATAAGCACCAGATACGTCAGCTGTATCTTTCTGATGTTAAGTAATAGTTTCCTTTTGTTTCCATTTTCTCTAAAACTTCGTCATAGCTCACATGTTCGGTCTACGGTATCCTCAGCATCCTTCTGCATCACCCCATTTCTGCTGTTTCAAGTCTCCTCTTTATTTTCGAGGAGGTTGTCCAACACTCACTGCCATACAGGACAACAGATATCACTTAGCAGTTTCATACTCTTTTCCTTGTTTCTAGAGAAAATTTTCTCATTTCTTATTACTCTGCTTAGCTTTTGAGATGTTTCCTTGGCTCTTCCAATACGCCTCAATACTCCAATAAGGTACACATTCTGAAAAAATATTCAGAATCTACCGACTTTTCGATCTTTAAAACGCATAAGAATGGTTACGTATGCAAATTACTTCCGGTCCGGGGGAAATGAACAGCAGAGATCCATAAAATTTATACATGTTTCATGCCTTCACACTGGTGATGTTTCATTCGTTTTGGCGTGTTGATTACCAGTATAGCCGTGTTTTTCATTACAAGACAAATAACGTTGGTACAAAGACTTACGATTTTTTTGTAGATGTATATATTTTCATACTTAAAAAGATATAACTTGAAGAAGACAGACATACTGTCGAAATATTATTTAACATTGTCAAACACTTAAGATTACCATACTAAATCAATTGGTTAAGTTGTTAGATCCTCATACGTCGAAACCGACGGGAGAGTCCATTATATATATATATATATATATATATATATATATATATATATATAAAAAAGGCTAAAACACTAAAATATTCCATGGCTATAATTTATTCCATTGGAATCGTAAATACGATCCAATTCATCAGACCTACAAATTCAAAAAGAAAACAGAAAAAAAAAAGACTCCGGAAATAAAAATAGAATTTAGAGAGAGTGTAAGTATGAGAGTGTGGGACGAATGTTATAGCTAAAGAGAGGGGTAAAATATATATATATATATATATATATATATATATATATATATATATTAAGTTGACGTGCCTTACCGATCGGCCACAAAGAAGCGTTCGGTAGACAAGGTCGAATTTATAAGCAATATATATATATACAAGGTTGAAGTTTATATAATATATATATATATATATATATATATATATATATATAGTGAACTCTCCTGTCGTATTCGATGTATGAGGGTCCAGCAGCTCAGTTCCTAGAAACCAACAGCCCGATACTAGCACATGTGATTTGATTATAGTGGTAAACGTTTTGTGCAGAGCCAACCACACTTTTTGAAGGGTCGAATACAGAGACCTTGTGTACTACGTACCACGAAGTCCCCAAATGACCTTCCACAGGTTTTGAATTCAGAGTTGCCATCCAAGGCTATTGAACCCAGTCTGTCCTGCTATTTACCCATAGCTGGAGTGTTAAGAAGAGGATTAATACCTTTCCAAGTCTATTAGCATGTAAGTGAATGTAATGGATTCGACTGGAATTCGAACTCGGCTCTCATTTTCCCCATTATTATAACGTAGGTTCTCAGCGCACTTTCTGTGATAACTCTTCTGAGGAGCTTTCCTCTTTGGTACGTAGACTTTATGAATTTAAGCGCAGTACTTGATTGGCGGCAAGGTCTTATCATTTTACAGTTGAAATATCTAGATGTCACCGTAAGTTCTATGCTAGCAGTTTCTTCACTTGCACTCCTTGCTTCCGGCTTATTGCTTCTCAGTCCATTTTCATCTTCAACAATTTAAATGCAATGTCGATCGTTATCTTCTGTCTTCTTAATCTCTGTTCTTTTATTGTTTTCATAAATTTAATGTTTTATTTTCTCATATTACCGCACACTTAGTAACCCTTTGCGCCTTAGTGGCTTTATTGTCTTGCTTGGGTGAATGATTACGAATAACGAAGTACGTAGAAACAAGAAACTAAACAAGAATGTTGAACTGGCATTAATATTAGTATTTGTAGTATGGTAGTGTATGTTGGTCAGTCTCTCCACAGATGAAGTGATCACTTGAGGCAACAGGGATTTTTTTAATCAATTAAAATGATAAAGGAAAGAAAAGGTCATTGATACAGTAAGAATCCCAAGAAAGCCTTTGAGATCTCAGGAGATTTGATCACTGTTGACCTCAAACAGAGGTCATAAAAACAATTCTTTTCTGGATGGCATTGAAAATCTGACCTCTGTCCAGACTCGAACACCTGTTGAATGGGAACAAAGTCGCTCCTGTGTGAATGTGAATCTATAATTTTGTTATGACAAAGACATGCGTCCTTAAATCTCACGCACACACACACGAAAAATAAACATACACACAGACATAGACGTAAACAAACACGCACATACACAGAGACTAGCGTACGCAAAACGCCCACGCACTCACATACAGAAACATAGTACGTATTTGAATAGCTACGTGTAATTCAATAATAATAATAATAATAAAAGCCTTTTATCAATTTTTGGTCGAATTTATTTACAACATGTATCTGCACGTGAGTTAACATATGTGACGGGAATAACACATGTATACAAAGCTTTATTTACGCTGAAACAAGGTCGCTTATACAGAGTTCCCAATGAGGTTAAAACTCAAACATTATTTAAAAGCATCATTATTATTTTTTTTATAATTATAATTCTTTTTCTATGTTCTGTGTCCCATTAGGATATGGGTGATCATGGCCCGCCACAACTTCCTATTGTTTATAGTTCTTAGTAAGCTTTGTCTTTAAGTTATCTCGTTCTTACAACGGTCCTTGACCCCCAAAATATTATGAACATCCTTCTGTACAAATACTCACCAGTAAGCTATCGTCCGGTTCATACACGTATCCGGTTTATTGAACAGGAGTAGAGGTTTATCCCCTCTTTCCTGTTTAGGATTGGGTTTCGGGTTTTTTCCAAAGTATTTTTCATTCTTTTATCACTTCCGGTAGCCCTTTGTGTCTTAGTAGCATTATCGCCTTGATTGGGGTGAATTGATTTTATTTAGCATTTCAACATTCTTGCATAGTTTCTTTAATTTATCCGTTTCCTCGTATTTTGCATTATTCCAACTTTTTTAATATAAGTTTTCCATTTACCTTCCATGGAGATTTGTTGATGATTGTGATATCATTACCAGCGTCCAATTGAATATTTACATTTACACTATTTTCCCATATACATATTTTCTTTGGGTTTTCTGTGTACGAATTTTTTTGCTGTGAGAACTTTTCCTTTAGTCTTACAGCGTGACTTTTTATGTCCTTTTTTTCTACACTTGTAACATATTTTATTTTTAAGGAGACAGTTGATTCCAAGATGTAAATTTCCACATCTGAAACAATGGATTAATTTTTCTTTTTCCACATTTTCTTTAGCTTGTATGTAAGCAACTTCTTTTTCTTCAATTTCTTCAGCATTGCATTTCAGATTTAGGATTCTTTGACATTCATCTGATATTTCTTGTAGTGCTAAATTTTGATTCTGTTCAAGTTTCGTTAGACCTCTAGCACATATTTCTGCATGTTTATTCACCATTATGCATTGAACGAAAATTAAACCTTTAAAAATATCCGGATTCAGTTCATTTAATTTGAATCTTTCACACTCTTTGTTAATGATTCCAGTATATGCGACAAAATTTTTGTTATCTTTTTTCGTCAGATTCATACACTTCCAACAAGTATTGAATAACCAACTTTTCTTGCTAAAAATTTTAATCAGAATATTTACTGTTTTTTCAAAGCAAATTTCACCTGGCTTTTTTCGGTAGTGAAAAATTACAATATTTTTCATGTTCTACCTGTGATAACTTTGCGGAGATTAAAACTTCTGTTCTCGCTTGATATTGACATCTCCAATTCCTTACACTTAGCTGGAATCTCTTCTTTTGCTGACAATCATACATTCTGTTTTCTTAGACTTAATAGTTAGTCCTTTTATCCAACTTTCCTTTACTACCTTGTCTAGAGGCTCCTGTAGTTAATACCAAGCCGAGAGCGTATCTTACGTTGTTAAGATTTTGCACACCGATACTAAATCCTGGTAGGGGCTACAGTTTCCACAGGACTGATTCGCTTAGGACACTGAACGATAAGATGACCGACACGTCGTGACTGTTAATACCAAATTTTGGATACGATCAAAAAAAGAGGGGGCGGTGGAAAAAAGAAAGAGATGGAAAGAAAGAAAAAGTGAGACAAATGTAAGTAAAAGAGAAAAAATACAAAGAAAAAAAAATTAGAAGAGAAAGAAAGAAAGAAAGAAAGAAAGAAAGAAAGAAAGAAAGAGGAGAGAAACAAGAGAGAGAGAGGAGGAGAAATAGGGAAAGAGAAAGGGAGAGAGTGAGAGAGGAGATGAGAGAGTGAGAGTGAGAGGAAGTAGAGATGATTGAGAGAGTGGGAGAGAGGAGATAAGTGAGAGAGAAAGTGAGAGAGAGGAGATGAGTGAGAGAGAAAAGATGAATGGGAGAGAGAGGAGATGAGTGAGAGAGAGGAGATGAGTGAGAGAGAATGACAGTGAGTGAGAGAAAGATGATGATCAAGCATTGAGAGGAGATAAGAGAGAGAGAGGTGATGAGAGAGAATAAGAGAGAGAGCGGCTTATGGAAAGAGAGAAATAGAGAATGAGAGAGAACAGATGAGAGAGAGGGAATGAGAGTGAAGGAGAGATAGGGGGGGGGAGAGAAGGGGAATGAGAGAGTGAAAGAGAGAAGAGATGAGAGAAAGGATACACAAATCCTTTAAGAGATCAAATTCCCAAAACGTTTCATTCTGGCTATTTTTTGCTGTTTTGTTTCTTTTTCAAAAAAATTAAGATTGCCTAATGTTCCTTCAGTTAATTTAAAATCAATCTGCGTGAAAATATTCTCACACACACACACACACACATATATATATATATATATATATATATATATATATATATATATATATATGTATGTATGTATTGATATCGACTCCACTTTTGTCATTTAGTTTGTTTCTTTTTAGTTTTCTACTGAAAGTTGGTATTAATCAACAAGGTCATGACCCGGAAGTCAGAGACCGGAAAAAGGTCCGAGGATGTGGCAGAGAAAGAACCAGAGAGACGGGGTGTGTGAAGTGAATCGCTAATTTAAAACTGCACTAAAGGTGCTGTGAGAGAGAACTATCAACTAAAAAAAAAAAAAAAACGACCCTTCTATTATCGTCTTCCATGAGGTGTTTTTTTGGTTGTTTTTTCCTGTAAGGATTTTATGGCCGGCTTCTACCTACCTAGAGCAAGATCCTGAACTGATTACTTGTATTTCCCCTTTTTGATCTTTTATTCACAAGAATAAAAACAAAAAATAAAACAAGAGATTCCCAATACCCCGTCTGTAAATCGTGTTTAGGTCTTTATATATATATAATTAAGTAACCATTTATATATATATAGAACTGTTGTAATCATATTTTTTAAATAAATAATTATACATATATATACATATATATATATATATATATATATATATATATATATATATGTATATATTATTTATTTAAAATATTTAAAAATATATATATATATATATATATATATATATATATATATATATGTATGTATATATATAATTATTTATTTAAAAATATGATTACAACAGTTCTCATGTTTCAAAACAAGAGCCGAAAACGGAATCATATTTTTAAATAAATAATTATATTTATGCTCTACTTTTGTATCGAGCACTATTTTTAAAAGTAATAACAAAAATACTAAAGAACTTTGGATTATTTACCTAACGAGTTCTTTCCTATTTTCTATATATTTTTTATATATATATATATATATATATATATATATATATATATATATATATATATATATATATATATATATATATATATATATATACATGGTTAGAAGTGTGTAACGAAAAAAAACATATTTTAAATCAATTAATTTATAATATATATATATATATATATATATATATATATATATATATATATATATGGGAGGGTGTGTGTGTGTCTGTGTGTTTGGAGCGGGGGTGTAATTATTTATTCGAAAATTATAACATCATAAATATGTTATAAAATCACTCCCAAAATAGCCATTTTGTTTCAAAACCTCTGCTGTCTTATCAAGTGATGATGTTGAATGTAGAATAAAAGGTTTTAAAAGGTTTAAATAAATTAACCACCGCTCAATAAGGGAAACGCAGTTACATAAGCTGCAATGACCAATCAAAATACAAGTAGATGAGAATTCAAAAAACTTGACAACCAACCTTAGTTGTAATAATTAATGCTTTAATGTTAGGGTTAGACTAAAATAGAAAGCATTCTAATTAATTAATATTAAATTTTACCATAAAATTAAAAATAAAAAATGACCAATTTTAAATTTTAAATTTAATCTGTATTAAATTTAAATAATTATAAAATTATTTAAAGAAGAAACTGATTAAAAAATACACGTTTTGTTATTTATTTTGTTTTTTATTGAAAGGCCAAAAATTCAGTTAAATGTTAAAATCTAATGTTGCTCTGAGCTTAGTTCCAGCTTAGATATATTTGAAGTGATTATATGGGCAGGGAGGTAAAAGCTTTATATATATTTATATATATATATATATATATATATATATATATATATATATATATATATATATATATATATATATATATATATATATATATATATATATATATAGATGATATTAGTGGAAAATATACATACATATGCAAAATATATATAAAAAATTACCCATACATGTATATTTTCAGAAAAAAAATTTTCCAAGAGGAAGAATCCAGGTAGAACTCAATGTCTAGGACAGAGTAAGGATATAATAAAAGGCTTAAACACTAATATTCCATGGTCATAATTTATTCCATTGGAAT
>CAHIKZ030003794.1:612500-640000 GCA_903632075.3 Acanthosepion pharaonis
GTATTCTCAGCATCCTTCTGTAGAACCACATTTCTGTTGCCTCAAGTCTCTTTTTCATCTGTGATGAGATAGTCCATCATTCACAAGCCATATAGGAGGACCGATATTACATAACTCAGTACATTTTGCTTTTAATTCCATTGAAATTTTCCTGTTTTTTAATACTTTGCTTAGCTTTTGGAAGGCATCTTTTGCTATCCCAATACAAGTTTGGACTTCAGTGTCGCATTTTCTGACTGCTTTAACTGCATGTTTGAATACAGTACAAACTATATTTCTTGAATGTGCGTCTTTTGTGTAGTCAAACATAATAGCTTTTGTAACACCTTACCTGTTATTTTATTTTTTTTAATTTATTGTTTTCTAAAAAAAAAAAAAAAACTTTCTGTTCCCTTTCACCCCTTCCACTATTTCAATCTGAGTTTGTCTTTGAATGCATCGGCAAGTGGTAGAGTAAGTAATCTTTTCTGGTAATTAATTTCCTGAAAAGACAACAAAATTAAACTGGACACTTTATTAAATGAAAGACGAGGGTCACTATATGCCAGATGGTTGGATGATTTTTTTTTTCATTTGCGAGCGGTATGAATCTATTTGCGCGCGCGTGTGTGTATGCTGGGTGTGTATTCTGTATCTGTGTGTGTTGTTTTATGTATGTGTGTGTATGTGAATTGTAGTGTGTTTTGTCGTGTGCGTACCGTGATCTGTTGTATGTGCGTGTATGCGTATAATTGTGTGTATGTACATGTTGTCGTATATGTGTTTGTGTTTACATGTTATTGTGTATGCTTTGTTGCGTATGCGTGTTGCAGTGTGCGTATGTGTGTACGTGATTGTTTGATTGCGTGTCTCTGTGTGCTTGTGGTTGGGGGAGTGTGTGTGTGAGATTGTGTGCGTTCGAGTGATGGTGTTGCTTGTGTATTTTTCTCTGCACGTGTAGGTATATTTATATTGTGGTGTGTATGCGTGTTTGGGGTGCGCGTGTGTGCGAGTTGGTGTCGATGTATTGTGGTGTGCGTAGGTGTTGTGATGTGTTTAGTGGGTTTGTGTATGTGCTGTGGGAGGTGCGCGTTCTGGGGTGCATGTGTGTCTGTTGAGGATTGTATATGCATCTGTGTGTCGGAGTATATGCGTGTAGGCGTGCTTGGGAATGAGAGAGGGAATATGTTTGTGCGTGTGTGCGTGTGTGTGTGCGTGTGTGTGTGTGTGTGTGTGTGTTCACGTGTGTTGAGCTTTTTCTCAACCAACCGAAGCTACGCTGAACGATGTCACATTGTCCACATGATGTTTCTTTCAGCAACTCCATTTGTCGAATAACAAAAGCTGCAAGTCGTATGAAAACTTGAATGACTACTGCAGCTTTGTCGCGGACATCGTTAGCTGGCCACGCATGCGCAGCTCGCTCGCTGGACGCGTGAGAAAGCGAAGTGTGTCGCACACACTCTTTGCTCTATTTGGTGACAAGAGTTTTAACTGGAGACATTTTCACATTTTCAAAATATTTAAAAAATGGAAAAACTCTCTGGAAAACGCCTGAAAACGGAAAATTAATTTTAAAAAAGCTGTTGAATGTGTTTACAGTATTGCCCATGTGAATAAATATCAATTTTGAATTTATTCGAATCAATTTCAAATATTTAAAACCCGGATATCTATCAAAAGATATTTTAGGTTAGGTCAACCTCTTCTTTATGTGCCGTGTCACTTTAAGATGTATGCGATCATGGCTCTCCACTATTTCCTGTCCTTTGTTGCTCTTAATAAATGTTGTCTTTTTGTTATTTCTCCTAAACCTTGTTCCGCCATCCTTTTCCTCAGGCTCATTCTTCTTTTTCTATGTAGTTAAAAAGTTTCGAATAGCGCCCCAAATCAAAGATAAGAATGGCTATATTTTGCATGAATTTTAATAAATATTTAAGGTCATTTTTTTTTAACTTTTGTGCAATAATACTGATTTTAGGTTTGTGTGTGTGCTTGAGTGTGTGTATGTGTTTGTGTCTCTGTTTGTGTGCGTTGTTGTTATTGAATTGATTTTTTTCTTTTTGTTTAACTGCATATCAACTCCTTATGGATCATTTAATGCCAAAATTTAATTTTCTTAGGGGATCTGAAATAATAAAGATATGTTATTCTGCTTTCACAGTTGAGTACATGGTAGATAATAGTTTTTTTGCATATATATATATATATATATATATATATATATATATATATATATATATATATATACTAGCAGCATGGCCCGGCGTTGCCCGTGCTTGATTCAAAAATCGTACGTCTCATACAGCAATCCTTATCACTTGACATAAAATATTTTTGCCCTTCCTTGCCTTTAAAGGAGTGCCCTTTGCAGTGCTGATGTTACTACATGCCTTACTTCTTGCCTATCTCACACTGCGAATTTTTTCTAAGTTCTATACTAAACATTAAATCTGTTACGAAAAAAAAACTAAACAAAATGAACACAAAACGATCAGCTTTAAAAAAGGACTCGTAACTGGAAAAACTGAATGAAAAAAGAATGTTAACAACAAATACTTTTTCACACCCAACCCAGTTCTGCGGAATCAGAATCAACTTTTAGTTTAAGCAAGCGAATGAGTCAATTGGAGTAAAGTGCCATGCAGATTTAAATTTTTCCCACTTGTGACGAATGCAGCTATCGATTTTTTTTTGCATGCAAGCATGCTAGTTAACATTCGTGTCAGTCAGCTGTTGGCTCTCACGCTGGCCAATAGAATCTTCCTGCCTATTCGTGGCAGCCAGCTATAGGCTCTCACTCTGGCCAGTACAAAATGGCCGCAAACTACATGAAAACTGCCGTCGAAGCATGAAAAAAATCGATTATTTCCACTATCGATGGGAGTTGGGAAATGCAATGTCGGTCTTGGCATTTCCACTAACTTGGAGCATGTGCATGTAAATTTTGGTGCAAATCCATCGAAAATTGTGGCCGTGCATTCGTTACACACACACACACACACACACACACACACACACACAGACACAGGAACACACATACATATCCTGCATAGATAAATTTGTGTAGACATAATTACTAGAGGCGATAATATGTATTTTATGTTGGAGATTTATTGAAGTTATATTCTGGAACACAATAAATTATCAGATATTACATGGATCCATGCCATGAAAGAGTTATTTCATGTTGATTGATATAGTGTTGGTAAATTTGATATAAATAGATTCTGTCGGTAATCTTTTATATAAAAATGCATTGCTGGTAAATTTACTATAAAAATGTATATTTAGTGTTTTGTTTTTGTTTGGAGATTCACTATTTACCCACAGCTGTAACCCTAACAGGTGCTACCACCCCGGATCAGAGCGGACCTGGGAACAATAGCAAATAAGAGGTGATTCCACGCTTCTAAAAAACCTTCAATCTCTCGATCAGATGTACTTTATCGACATACCCAGAACCTGTGAGTATGTGTCGTGTGCATCACTTGTGGAACACAAAGGTCCACACCAAGCAAGGTCTGAAGATTATGTTCAACTGTGCAACAAACTGTTGAATGTTGAATCTCCATGTTAACCCCAGCTTATATATAAGGACTAATAAGGACCTTAGAGAGACTTAATGGATGCAGTTTTACGTCTTGCCCAGGACTAGTAAGATCAGTACCAAAATGACAAGAATGAAAGCCCCTAATTTCAATTTTGTAATTCGCTTTGTAAATAAATTCGACACGTTATTTTCCGATTGAACATATTCAATTTGTACTGTTTGAATGTCGGTGGTAATCCCTTTAAAAATATGGCTATTAGCAGCCCATCTGAGATATTCTTACCTGCCATTTTTAAGGCATTTGTGACATTCTCAGCTCGTATAATATAATCTTACAGATTCATTTTCTCGTCTCCTTAACGGGGTTAGTTCAGTTTATAAAGGATTAATTTTGGGTTTACCTTTTGACAAGTAATGTTCTTGCAAAATTCGTAGAGCTCGTCGTCCATTAACCTTGGCTTCTCTCATTATCAAAGACAAACTCCTGTCATCCAGCCATTGTATTAATCCGGCGAACACGGAAGCATTTCTTTCCATAAAATCATCATCTTCTTTCTGGTCATCTTGGCAAAGAATGATGTCATGAAGTTTTTGTATTCTAAGGTAGCCTAAGAATTTGATTTCCCATAATTCGTACTTGTTTTCGTTTCCGTCAAAATGCAGTCGATAGAGTGAGATACAGATAAATATAAATTATTTTCTGATGCATAACTCATTACTGAATCGCTGACCTAAATTAAATTAAAAACCGACACAGGAAATGGGTGAATACATTTGTGGTGACATGCAAAATAATTTATTTCATGATATATATATATATATATATATATATATATATATATATATATATATATAGATAGATAGATAGATAGATAGATAGATAGAGATAAACCTAGTGAGTCAGACAAACCTACCCAGGTTTCACCTAAACGAATCGTCATGCAAATCAAAAATTCGAGGGTTTTTCGAAAAATATATATATATATTAATCACTAATATTATCTCTCTCGATATATATATATATATATATATATATATATATAGAGAGAGAGAGAGAGAGAGAGAGAGAGAGAGAGAGAATAGTGTTAATGCTTAAATGGCAAATACTTCTAGATACATATGCTCAAACATACATACGTATATATACACAAAGACACATATGGGTTATTATTTTGTCTTTTAATTAGGTTTAGTAATATCATAAGTATTAATTGTAGGAGGTTAAATTTGTAATTAAATTTATTTATTATTGTTAGAATTTATGCTCATATGTTTGCAATTATACGCCTGTGTAAACTCACACGTACACGTCTATTCGTGCGCTCAAATACGCATGCGTATGCGTACATATGTACACACAGACGCGTGTACGATGGTACATCTACACCTAAGTGTGTGCTTTGTTAGTAATATACTATTGTATAAATGGTGAATTTTTTAATTTTTTTAAAATTACATTGTAATTCTTAAGTAGTTTATGGAGTTAAAATAAGTGTATGCTTCATTATTTACATTATTCGGACTATTGTCCTCATCTTTTTCGCTATATTTATTACAACGTTTCGGCCCTTCAGTATCTGTCTATATTTCTGAGATGAGGTATTATGTACACTATTTACATTATTCGGACTATTGTCCTCATCTTTGTCGCCATATTTATTACAACGTTCCAGCCCTTCAGTATCTGTCTATATTTCTGAGATGAGGTATTATGTACATTATTTACATTATTCGGACTATTGTCCTCATCTTTGTCGCCATATTTATTACAACGTTTCGGCCCTTCAGTATCTGTCTATATTTCTGAGATGAGGTATTATGTACATTATTTATATTATTCGGACTATTGTCCTCATCTTTGTCGCCATATTTATTACAACGTTCCAGCCCTTCAGTATCTGTCTATATTTCTGAGATGAAGTATTATGTACACTATTTACATTATTCGGACTATTGTCCTCATCTTTGTCGCCATATTTATTACAACGTTTCGGCGTTAAGGTAAGGCTTCAAGAACACCAGAAAGTGTAACACGAGTGGAAGTGAAAAAATCAGGCGTGGCTGACCACATATGGAGAGAGAAAGGAGATCACCACCCTCTGTGGGATCAGGTTGAGATCATAGACAATGAACACCATTAGAAAATTCCTAAACTTAAAAATCAGCACATACGCTAGGCCACATAAATCTCCTGAGCTGATCAAGCATAGAAATTATTACAATATGGGAGCCAGTAATAAGGAGTGCCAGAGAAAATCGATAATCACAACAAAAATTGCAATATGAGCTCTGTTAAAAACATGATGATAACAGTAAAAATTGCAATATGAGCACTGGTAAAAAAAAGTAGTTACTGAAGACATTCTATTGTTGTGGAGGTGACCAAATTATTTTTTTTTCTGTTTTTGTTTTAATTATTTTCGTTTTTGTATTCTCGTTTGTTTGAATATCTGCTGTTTCTCAGGGCTGATTCATATGTTTTTTTTTTATTTTCACTGAATATATTTAGGCTAATATAATTTGTTTTAATTCTTTTATTTATAGATATGGGTTTAAATACGTCAGCAGGTGGTTATAATTTTTGTTAATGTATATTGGGTTGTTGTTTGGTTTTTCTCTATGGTTTGTTGTTTCCATTGTTTAGGTTGAATGTTATATCTAAGAAATTTACTATATTTATTTGACTTTATATCTATTGTAAATACCAGGGTTTGGAAGTTTTTTATTAATTCTTGTTTTATTTTTTCTGTAGTTCTACCGTTACAGTTTCTTAGGATTAATAGACGTCGTCCCTGTATAGTTCTATATCTTTTTTGTTAATAATATTTATTAATTTATTGATTAGATATATGTCTATGACCTGTGAGTTTCCATACCTCTGCAACATCATAGCTACTCCTAGTTACATCAAAGCTATTATTATTTTTATTTGTAAATGAGATGTTTCCTACTTTGTCTACTGTAAAACCGGGTCCAAACTATGGTTCTTAAGCCCTATAAGAGAATTATAATCTAATTGATGCTACTTTTCTCAGCATATGGGATCCTCCTAGTAGGGTGATCTTCTGGGTAACTTGTATGTTGATGTTATCAGGGACACTGTTAATAAAATTGTCCATTCCTTATATTACGAGGCACAGAGCTCCGACTTTATATCTATTGTAAATACCAGGGACACTGAAGACTGGTACAGTCTGTTTTCATTCCCTACATCCTGTTAATCTCAATCTCCAGGTCCTTGTATTTGGAAAATCTCTCGATAATTTTTATGGAGGTGTTTCTCTAAGATGGTACTGCTTTGTTCATAAGCATATACTTCCTGAATTTCTTGTTTTTTTTTTTGTTTTGTTTTGTTTTTTTATGATAATATCAGGTCTGCTGGCTTTATTTCCCTGTCAGTTTGAATTGGCATGTCCAAGAGGATAGTTACATCGTTATTTTGGGTAACTGTGTCTGGTTGGTGGTCATACCATCTCCCTTCTGTTTCACCTTTCAATCCGTTGCTCCAAGTCTTCTTCAGGATTTTTGCAATTTCAAGTTGTTCTGCTTTCTGTTTTACTTGGCTGGCATAGATGTCATTCGCTTCGTTTTTTGTTCGTAGGATTTTAGGTTTTTCAGCTGTTTCTTGAAGACTGCAGCTTCTTTGTTGATGAAGTGGTTTGGTGTTCATTAGTTTTTGTGAGGCAGGCTTCCTATTAGATTGTTGTAGTTTTTAGAGTTTGTTCAATTTGTATTAGACCTCGGGCCCCTAAAGCTCTTGGAATGTACAACCTATCAACATCTGATTCCGGGTGGTGTATCCTCATTAGGGTAAGCACTTTTCTGATCTTAGCGTACAAACTTTTAATGTCATTCAACTTCCATTTAATAATATTGAACCTGTATAGGGGTATAGCTAAGATTTTGATAGCCTTCATTTTATTGGCCCCATTGTGTTCGCTTTCTAGTATCAAACGCACTCTCCTATAATATTCTTTTCGGATCTTTTTCTTCATAATTGAATGCTGTATTCCGTCTTATTAATTCCTAATTATTTGTATGTACCATCTTGGTCTAGTTACTTACTCTTGTTGATATCAACGTCTAAATCTGTATTTTTCTTCTGCTGCTTCTTTCTTCTTCTTCTTCTACTTCTTCTTCTTCTTCTTCTTCTTCTTCTTATTATTATTATTATTATTATTATTCACATTATTTACATTAATCGGACTATTGTCCTCATCTTTGTCGCTATATTTATCACAACGTTTCGGCTGTTGTACGCTCCGGCTTTCTTCAGGTGGTTGGAATGTCGAACTTAAACCTTTATTTCACTCACTGGGGTAGACTGTTCTAGTTCTACGTGCCATGTCTAATGGATGTCAGTTATCAGTTATCTCCTTTTAATTCCCCTCTCCAAATTCTTCACTGCCTTAACCAGGTATTGAACTCACAACTCTGTGCCACTGTGCGAAACGTTGTGCTAAATATCGTCCCTAAAACTCTTGGTACGTACAGCTTATCAACATCTTATTTCGGGTGGTGCATCTTCGTTTGGATAAGCATTTTCCTGGTCTTACCGCCCGATCTTTTAATGACATTCAGCTTCCATTTAATAATGTTCAAGCTGTATATTACTACGGGTATACCTAAGGTGTTGATAGACTTTATTTTATTGGCCCCATTTAGTTCGCTTTCTAGAATCAAACGCACTCTCCTATAATATTCTTTTCGGATCTTTTTCTTCATAGTTTCTTAATCTTGTTGATACAACGTCTAAATGCGTAGTTTTCCTTCGTTAATCGCCTTTGAAGGTGGCTTTAGCACATTTGTCGATTTCGAACTCCATATTAATGTCTTCGCTGAAAGTTTTGACAATGGTGAATAGCTTTTTCTACTGGTTGTCATCCTTGGGAAACATTTTAAGATCATCAATATAGAAAAGGTGTTTCAGTTTGTCATTCTGTGACTTGTATCCGTATATCTAAGTGGCGCTAAATACAAAGCAGAAGTGGTGACAATGAATCTCCTTGGAAGATCACGCTTTTGATGTTGATTGGTCTCGATGTTAATGACTCGTTTGTATGGTTTAGGCTTAGTGTAGTCTTCCAGTTTTTCATGCTTTTCGTTATGAACTTGACCATTGTGGAGCTTACTTTGTATATATTTCGGCTCTTCTCTATCCATGAGTGTGGTACATTATCGAACGCCTTTCTGTAGTCAATCCATGGTATCGATAAGTTTCTTTTCTTTGTTTTCACCTCTTCCAATATTTTTTTATTGAGAATTACTTGGTCCTTGCATCGTAACATCCTCTTTTAAATCCTTTCTCTTCTGCTGGGAGTAAATTATTTTCTCAAGGAAGTTGTATGTCCTCTCGGTTATGATAGAAATGAGGATCTTGTACATTGTTGGTAGGCAGGTGATGGGTCTATAGTTCTTATGGTTTTGCGTCTCTTTTTATTATGATTATTATTATTATTTTGGCCATTTTGCTCTTATTTCTTTATTGTTGCATAATATTGATTTTTAGAAGTGTTTCATTATATTTATCTTCTCAGTGAGGATATTGATTTGTTGTCTTGCTAAGTTTAATGCGTTGTTTAATGTATGTTCATTAATAGATAGATAAAACATTTTTATGTCTATTTGTAAAAAGGAGAAGTTTTGTTTTGTTACTAATGTTTTTGAACCAATTTAGTATTTTTCCATTAATTTATGTTTACTATTCTTCATATTTTTTAGCATATTTTCTCTAATATTTTTTTATTATTTTCCCAATATTGCTTATTTTTTGGGGTTTCGTAATATTCATGTTGATTTTCTCGTGAAGTTTTTCTTATAGTCTTTTAATTTAATAAATGCTTCAAATTTTACTAACTGTTTTATTCTATTGTTTAATTTTAGTTTAGTGACTATGTTTTTAGATTCTTTGCTTATATCATTTTCTGTTACGTTATTAGTAGTTTTGTAAAATTTAGTGACTTCTTTGTCGACTAGTTTATTGTAATTGTTGGTTTCCATTTTATCGATTATACAGATTTTATCTGCTTTTATAAATAATTTATTTCAGTTGTTTATAATTTATTTTATCTTATTAAAGTCGTTTTGGAAATTATGATAATATAATTTTAAGGTATGCTATTAGATTTGAGCATATTTGTTTGCTTATTTCCCCAATATTGCTTTTTGTTGGGTTTAGCAGTCTGCATGTTGGTGTGGTTGTGAAGCTGATCTTATGGTCTTTTAATTTAATAAATGGTTCTACCTTTGCTAATTGTTTTAACCTGTTGTCTAATTTTCGTTTAGTGTTTTTTTGTTTGTTTATATCATTTTCTGTTTCGTTAAATGTGGTTTTGTAAAATTTAATGATTTCTTTATAGTTTATTTTAATTGTTAACTTCTATTTTATAGATTATCTGCTTTTAAAATAATTTTTGAGTTGTTTATCATTTTTTTTTATATTTTTCAAGTCTTTTTTTGGAAATTATTGTTGATTTTTTTATTTCCAAATTACTGATTATGTTTGTTAAGACATTTTCAAAAGCAATGATGTCGTTTTGTTGTGGTGGGCAGTTTATTAATGTAAATTCAAAATTGTTAATATTATTGGTGTTATCGATGTTCTTGTCAACATTGCGTTGTTTCTATTGTTGAAATAGAATATGCTCCATCTTATGCGCTCTATGAAGTTTTTTTCTATCAGTTTGACTTTGTAGTCATGTACGTTTGATGTTGGTATATTTTCAATGAGTATTTAAATGTGTGGGTTCCATATTGATGTAAGACAGTTTGTTTTTTTTGTTTGTTTTTTTTTTAGAAAATATAATAGCCGAATTGAATGATGGGAAAAAGTGATTAATCAATCGCATAAATTGGCTAAAGATACAGTGCTTTCTTCATTCTGTTGCGGTTTCTTCTAGACTCGATTAATTAATTATAATTATCTCAAATCCTCCTAATTTCTATCACTTGCTTGAATTGAGCTTCTGGATGGATCGGCTTGGGGATAGTAGTCGTGATTCGTTGGGACAGAGTCCTATTGGTAAAAGAGAAACTCGGATGAGTTCAACCACGGAATATGTGATCGAGCGGCACCATATCGAGTCTGATTTGTCACCGAGGCTCGTTGTTACAGTTGGTATGACTTTTGCCTGATTAACGTAACTGTCCGGGTTTCAATTCTCGGTAGTGGATGCATACTGCTGATGGGTCCCAAATATAGGACGAAACAGCCGTCCAGTGCTTTATGCATTCTGTTGAGGTTTCTTCTAGACTCGATGAACTACTTAATTATAATGATCTCAAATCCTCCTAATTTCTATCACTTTGACGTACACTACTATGTTTACAATTATCATTAATATTATCAGTTTTGTTAGTGGTATTATTAAGTTTTTTGAGATTTTTTTGTCGATCAATGACAGAATTAGGGAATCCATTAGAAACGTGTGTCTTTTAATGTTATGTAATTATTTACAAAATATGGTTTTGAAAGAAGATATCATTTGTGTGCATTGAATTTATTTTTTTATAACAGCTAACTAATATCGTTGGGATCATTTACTGTTTTAATTAAGAAGACATAAGTTAATGCTTGTGGGTTTCCTATATAAAGAAGTAGTAAATTTATGTGTGCTGAAATCAATAAATACATCAAAAAATGGAATTTTATTATTAATATTCATTTCTAATTTAAATTTGAGGACAGAATGACTTTCAAATTTGATTTTAAGTTGTGTAATTTTATCAACAAAAATAAAAATGTATCTTATATATATATAAGGGGTTTATTAGTGCCATTAAGTATTTTATATTCTAAATGTGCCATATATAATAATAATAATAATAACAATAAAATTAAGCTGAACATATATTATAAAAAAATTAAGAAAATTGACCTCATAATCGCCAATAATCCTACAACCCCACAACTAAATCCTCTACAAAAAAACCCCCAAAAAACAAAAAAAAAACAATGTAGTATTTCAATTTACATGCCCGTTCAGAGATTGAATCTCTGATACTAATAATAAACTCAATACATACATTGGTTTTACTACAACCACACCCTCCCGTAGACTTACCTGTCACTTTCTGAACTTTGTTCCATTAAACAACATTTCTTAGAAAAACAGAGCCATGTACATAATATTAGACAGATATTAGTTGATAACACAACAATATTCACACATACGTACAGTAAAAAGGACCTTCAGATAATGGAGGCCATCTACATTAAAACAAAGCAACCCACACTCAACAAAATTACATTTCCAAGTAGTCACAACACATTAGAATGCATTTAAACATATGGTTCTAGTGATAACATTTCTTTCTCTCACGTACGACGTCATAGAACAGCATTGTGAATTTACGACCTGCATCTGCTATTCTGCGACCGTTATCGTTGCATATCAAACATAACAGGATGTCATCCTTGACGCTGGAAATCTCTGTTGTAATGTCCATATAACCATTCTGATGATGGCTCATGTGAGTCGAAAGGGTAGATCGACGACCAATATAATAAAGAAATATCCAAATTTTGGACAGTTTTTGTTTTTATTTTCTCTTGAAACTAAAGCCATTATACAACGTTTGGAACGGGTCATGATCAAACATAATAGAAATTCGTTGTCTGTATATATATATATATATATATATATATATATATATATATATATTGTAGGTACGGTGGAGTAATAGATAGCGGCTAGGACTAAGAAATCCAGTCGAATCCATTATATTCACTTACGTGCTAATACCCTTCGGAAATGTATGAATCCCCTTCTTTTCCCCCACCTATGGGGAAATAACAGAACAGACTAGGCTCTATAGCTCTGGATGGCAACTGGTCTAGGAGAAGGACAACTCTGAATTCAAAACTTAGGGAGGGTCGACTGGGGACCTTGTGGCACGTAGTGCACCAGGTCTCTGAATTCGGCCCTTGAAAAAGGTTGGATGGTTCTACACAAAACATTCACCACTATAATCAAATTTCATGTGCTGGTGTCGGGATGCCGGTTTCTAGGAACTGAATTGCTCGACCCTCATACGTCGGCAACGACTGAGAGTCCTAGTATATATATATATATATATATATATATATATATATATATATATATATATATATATATATATATATTATGACTGAGGTACATAAATAGACATTAATTTACTGATAATTGCAATGACTGATATATATATATATATATATATATAATTAAAACGGTTAAACACTAATATTCCATGGTCATAATTTATTCCATTGGAATCATAAATACGATCCAATTCATCATATTAAAAAATGGATTTTTACGATTCCAATGGAATAAATTATAACTTTTTATTATAATATTAGTTTTTAAGCCTTTTTATTATATCCTTACTCTGTCCTGGACATTGAGTTCTACCTGGATTCTATCCTCTTGGAATTTTTTTATTCCAAAAAATATATATGTATGTGTATGCACCTATGTATATATATTTATATATTTTGCATATGTATGTGTATATTTACCACTAATATTATCTATATATATATATATATATATATATATATATATATATATTCCATAGAGAGAGAGAGAGAGAGAGAGACAGAGAGGAGAGAGACAGAGAGAGAGAGAGAGAGAAATTGACACGGATTGAGAAAAAAATTGAAAAAAAGAAAAAAGCGAGATGAAACCCTACTAAACATTAGTTAAACACTAATCGAACTCACTAAGTTTTAAAATAAGATATTTTGTACTATTCGAACTTTTACTGTTGTCCTAGAAGGAAAGAACCTAAAAAGCAGCAGGTGTATTAATATATTATCGCGCGTGCGCAAGAGAGAGAGAGAGAGATAAGGAGAAAAAGAGAGGGAAAGAGAGAGAGAGAGAAAGGAAAAGAGAGAGCAGGTAAGTCTTTCTTTTAGCTGAGATTCGAAGTCATACACACGTACACAGCAGGCCTCAGGTAAAGCGTACCACTTAAGATCATTCAGCAGTTCATTTTCATTCATTATAATTTTGTGTAAGTGTGCACGTGTACATCTGTGTGTACAAAAGATAACTGAGAACAGAGAGTGTGTATGTATTTTGTGAGTGTGTGTGTGTGTGTGTGTGTGCGTGGTGAGTGTGTGTGAATGTGTGTGATGGGGTGTATTTGGGTGCAGGTAGATGGATAGATATATGAATGTTTCTTAAATCAAAAGTAGAAAAATAAGAATAAATAATTAATAGAATCGTCTAATATAAGGACACACACACACACACACACACACACACACACATATATATATATATATATATATATATCGAGAGAGAGAGAGAGAGATAGAGAGAGAGAGAAAGAAAGATAAAGGAACTTGGGGTAATAGATGTCAGGGCGAAATAGATAGATATGAACGAACTGACATAGATAGATAGATAGATAGATAGATAGATAGATAGATAGATAGATAATAAAGACTGCGATAGATAGATAGATAGATAGATAGATAGATAGATAGATAGATAGATAGATAGATAGATAGATAGATAGATGTAAGAATGAATTAGATTATGGTATTTAGATTAGATTAGATAGATATGAACTGAGATAGATAGATAGATAGATAGATAGATAGATAGATAGATAGATAGATAGATAGATGTAAGAATGAACTAGATAGATATTTAGATTAGATAAATAGACAGACATGAACGAACTGATAGAGATAGATAGATGTAAGAATGAATTAGATAGATAGATAGATAGATAGATAGAAGCAGTCTGATAGCTTCCCGAGTTCTTTCTGTCAGGTGTAACAACAGGGAATTTCGTGAAGTCATTGGTATCCCCCTCCCTATGTGTTCAATGGGGATTAAATCTGTCGAGTACGTGGTAAAATGGTATATCTTGAAGTCAAACGAATGATTCTGGAACCACTTTCATGCCGCCCCTTCATAATTTGTGTGGTGCGTAATCTTGATAAAAGAAAACTCGATCAGAACGAAAAACTAATGGCATTGCACTAGTGTTAAAACTGGACGATTATATATAGGTACATTTTATATTATAAACCGATAATAAAAATACATATTTGAATATTTGTCTGTATTGAAAATTTTTGAATATTTTCAGATTTTTTCGTCTTTATTTTGAAGATCTCAAAAGGAAATTTCTGATTCTTTTGTAAAAAAAAATGGATGATTTAATTAGATACATAAATTTATATTTATAAAGAAATATCAAAATCTAAAAGATGTCTGTATTTACTATGAAAAGATTATAAATAAAATTTTTAGTTTAAAATACTAATGATTATGATATGATCGTTATGAATAATCAAAAGTGGTCTCCCTTTGTTTTGTCCTTTGTTTCTCTCAATATTTTCTGTTTACTGGGACTATAAAAGGACACCATATGCGAACATTGTATTCTCATGTGAATAAATCTTTCTTAAAGCCTTTACCTGCGTACTTTTGTCATTACAATGAATATATGTTTACAAAATTTGAAGGGCCAATTTCTCAGAACTGCCAATTATATGATGAACAGAAGAATATCATGCGGCCAAGAACTCTAAATAAGTTTTCTTAATAAGAGATTAATGAACATTAATCCATAGTAATTTAATTGTATCTTCTTATATGCACAAAAATTTTAATTAAAAAGTACGTAAATTAGAAATTAATTATGAATGAGACTAAGATTTGAGGTACAATTTACTTCATTTCCTTAAATTATTATATTCGATTAATGCGATTTCGATTAGTGCGTATCTTATAATATTCACATTAGCCGCATTAATCGAGGCATTCCTGGACACATTCGTCGCGCTAATCGAGGGATTCCTGTATATCAAGACATATTCCACGTTCGTTAGTGGTCTTTATGAAGATCTGCAGTAAACACATGACACTTTACAACTCCAACTAGGTTTTCATATGAATCTGTTGATAGGCTGCATCCCAAACATCAAACACCTCGTTTGTTCGAAAGAGTAAGAATCATGTCTTGTCAGACAAAGCCATCTCCACAGTGTTTATTGGTGATCTTCTCCAAAAAGGGACTGAAATCGATGTCGTTCTCTCAATGATAGAACACCCTTGTTGGTCAACAAATGCGGGCAGTAGTGTAGCCAGTGGTCCGGAGTGCTCAATTCAGTTGAAGGGCAATGCGCTAATATCAGTAGGGCCCCACTGTTTTTAAAATCAGCCATTTCCCAAGAGAGATCAACCATTCTAGGAGCATTATATATATATATATATATATATATATATATATATAGGAAGAAAAAATATATACGGAATAAACAAACAAAAAAATCTTATATGCAATTATGCTGTTTTAATGTTAATATGTCAACGTCGGACGTTTCGGTCTAATAAACCATCTTCAGGACATATTCATAAAATATAATTAACATTATCAATTCAACATGACAAAGACGATGGACATAAGAACGGAACGCTGATCTTATAAAACTTTCAGTTATCTGTTTGGATAAGTCTTGTTTCCTATATCCATCGTCTTTGTCATGTTGAATTGATAATGTTAATTATATTTTATGAATATGTCCTGAAGATGGTTTATTAGACCGAAACGTCCGACGTTGACATTATATTAACATTGAAACAGCATAATTGCATATAAGGATGTTTGTTTGTTTTATCCGTATATTTTTCTTCATACTGTCGAATCTATATCCATATTTTTTTTATATATATATATATATATATATATATATATATATATATATATATATATAAAATCATCTACAGACATACTGTTTCACAGTATCACAGGACTTCAGTGCGACACACACACACACACACACACATATATATATATATATATATATATATATATATATATATATATATATATATATATATATAAAATTTCGAATTAAATTTCTGGTGCAAAAATGACCGATTCAATACTGTCTGTTTCATGCCTGCACACACTGTCAGGCGGTCAGCAGCTGTACTGCGAAAAGAGAAACTTTTATTCCCCCAGGCAAGACTGAGATGGAAAAAATATAGCCAGTGCGTGTATACCATGCGTATAACAACTAAAATCACCTAAAGCGGGTAAAAGCAACCATCCGCACAAGATCAAATAATGCAAATAAATTAAAATTGTTGTACCCCCTCCAAAACAAAACAAAAAAAAAAGTTAGCCGGTGCGACAAAATAGTACTTAACGCCTCACGGAACAATAGGACCACGACCACTTAATTCTTTCAAGCAAAAAGTTATCAACAGAACCAGGCCCCTAAGGGCATCCATGGCAGTTTTCTAATATTAATAGAAATAAGCAGTTCGTAAAATCGACCTGCTGTGGACGGACACCGGAAAGAGCAAATGTGCTCCACGTCATGTAATATGGCAGAGTTTTTCTAAATTATGAATTCAATTTCTGGTGCACAGTGACCAGCTACAATTGACAATATTTTGTATTGGGGGTGGGTAGGGTGGCGGGGACTTGTATGAATGCAAAAAAAAATACAAAACTTACTCGCTGTGCCTTGTCAGTCGTATTCAATAAATATCTATCTAGCTAGCTAGCTAGCTATCTCTACATATATATATATATATATATATATATATATATATATATATATATATTGTCATCCACAGACAGACTGTTTCGTTGTATCACAGCTTATCAGTGTGACAAAGACGTCCGGTTACCTTTAGCTGGGATCGAAACCCGGCTGAATTGCCGTCAGTCGGTGAATCTATCCCTAAGCTGTTGGACACGCTAATGACTGAGAGAACTTGATTCGTTTTATCGAATAGTATTGCATAATATATATATATATATATATATATATATATATATATATATATATATATATATATATATATATATATATGTAAAGTCAAGCGATAGTTAAATTATCGCCATTTTAAATTTTTAATTTTGCGTATGTCCGTTGTTTTTTTTTTATTTTGTCGACCGCAGAGTATAGTAGGGTCAGTTGGGCGCCGTCTGTGATAAAAAGAGCACCATAACGAAATTCACTCCTCCGAAAATTTCGAAACTGCGTGTTGTACCGCTTGGCATTCACGAGAATGTGAGAAAAACTACAATTAAGGCGAGAAGACAATAAAAGGATATAAATTCAGAAGACAGAAGATAACAATTGAGATTTAAATTTTTGAAGATCAAAGTTGATTGAAAAACAAGAAGCTGGAAGAAAGTTCCATAATTGAGAATTGCGATAGAAGAAACTGTTAGCATAGAACTTACGGTTACATCTAGTCAGTTCAGTGTAAAATGATGAGACCTTTCCGCCTATCTAGTAGTGCATTGAAACTCCCAAAGTCTAGGTACCACAGCGAAAAGTTCATCAGACAATTACGATGAAAGTATTTTTAGAAAAGGCAAAAAGAAGGTACATTACGACCATGGAAAAGGAACTGAATCCGAGATGCCTGGTCAGGACCTATAACATTGGACTGGATTTTATCAAGAATATTTAAATATATAGCAGGAGCGTCAATATTCAAATCCAGGACGAATGTTATAAGATAGATTCTATTGAGAAAAACTGTCTAGCACATCATAGTTAACCAACTTTCTTAGATGCTGGCTTAGCAATTGATTCATTGAAATTTTTCCACTTCATGTCAGCTGAAAATGTTAGTCCGAGAAGGCGCAATGTGTCACTCTTCTCGAGGTTAGCATCAGCGATAATGATGGAAATTTAATAAGAGTTCTCTCAAATGATTAAAAGGGAGTAGTTTTGTTTTTGAGGCAATAAGTCTTTAAAAAATGTTAACAGAAACAATATTCGACTGAAAATCAGAAAAAGACAACTGAAATTTCTTGGGCACAAAATGAATGAGGAAGGCATGGAAAACTTAACCCCCACGGGGCGTATTGAGGGCAAGAGCGATAGGGTAAGACAATAAGGCACTTAATTGATGAGCTTTTGAGAATGGACAACGCCATGAGGGTGTGTATCTTACGAAAGGGAGAACAAGTGGTAAGGGCCACAAGGGATAGAGAGAAGAAACTGTCATCATAGAACTTACGGTTACATCTAGCCAATTCAAGTATAAAATGAGACCTTGCTGCCAATCTAGTACTGTACTTAAATTTATAAATCTCGGTTCCATAGAGGAACCTTATTCGGAACAATTACCATGAAAGTATTTACAGAAAAGGCACAGGGAAGCTACGTTACGGCGGTAGAAAAGTGACTGAAGCCGAGATGCCGGGTCAGGGCCAAAAACAATGCAGAATATTCTTTGGATTTTATTAAGAATCTTTAAACATATTCCAGGAGAGTAGATATAGCAAAAAATATTCAAAGCACGGACGAATGGTAGACTTATAAACATATAAAATGGAAGGACAAAAGATGTCTTCCAGAAACGTCGTGTATATGGTAATAAAGATGAGAGAAACAGTCCGAATGATGTAAATAGTGTAAAGAGTTAAAATACGTCATCTCAGAAATATGGGCAGATCCGGAAGAAGGCCGGAGCTTACAACGGCCGAAATGTCGTGAATATGGCAATAAACGACGTAATATTCAATATTCTCTTTACGCTTCATATCAGCTGAAAACATTAGTCTGAGAAGGATCAATGAGCCACTCTTCTGGAGGTTAGCATCAGCCATAATGATGGAAGGTGGAAAGAGTTCTCTCAGATGATTAAAAGAAAGCAGTTTCGTTTTTGAGGCGCTAAAATTAACAAGCCTCTCCTTGTTCCATTTAACAACAGATTCTTACACGAGGAAGCAAGATTTGCAAATTCAAGTACAGTACACGAGATAAACACTTCTAAGATTCACGGGAAATTGGAAGCTGTGGAGAGACCACCCCCAACCTGAAGGGATACTGCACATAGAAGAAGAATAAACAAATTGGATAAATAAAGGCTTGTATCTTCATTTGTAGGCTGAAGGGATTGATATAAACAAAAGATAATGAAGGCTAAACTGCGTCATTGAACCGAAAAAGAGTGATTTCTTAAAAATATTTAAGTGAATATCGACAGCGACATATTTAAATAAACATGGCGACATGTTTAAATATGGCGACATGTTTAAATAAATATGGCGTCTTCGCCACCCAGACGTCAGACTGTTTCTTTCTTTCGCCACTTTTAAAATCTATTCTGAGAAATGATGTCCGACACACGGACACAGAGGACTACGCAACGTAAAGAATAATGTCGCAACTCGCGGTCTTCCTGCTTTTTATGCGAAGTAATTATTTAAAATATGGCCGAGCATTCACCGGTTATTGAAATTAAATGTGTTTCTAGCGAAGCACTGCAATCGGTTGTAAAGTGGGTGTATCTGCATGTGCATCAATGTGTGAGTGTATCGGCAGCAGAGGGGGGGATGAAGAGGGTGTGGATTTATTGGCACGGATCCATGAAAGAATTTTAAATTCATTATAATTTCTTCTTGTTTAACAGAATGCTTCAAGACAACAAAAACGAAGACGAAATTTATAAAACAACGGATGCTTTTATAGTTTTGTGTATTAATATATATCTATGTATTGGACCGCCAGTGCAAGGGTCACGTATCCACACCCCGAATTTATAATGCACTCTTCAGCCAAATTACATAAGGTAGTATTCATATAAAACAGAAATTTTATTGTAACCTAATTATGTAGAATAATGGATCCTATACAATATTGGTGAACAATTCAACTAGAAAAATTGAAAATAAATAAAATGTATCTAAATTAGAGACCTGTCATAATAGATGATTCCATCTTAAATAAATCAACAATGCTTTGCGTCAACTTTTAAAAACAGCTTCAGATGTTTCTTGTTAAAAACTCGAATAATTTTAAAACATTCAACATTATCTATTAAAATTAGTGAAATTTATATCGTGTTTTTTCTAGACGTATCATGAGCAAAAACAAATTCAGAGATTTAAACAAAAAAAAGACCACACAATGTGGTCAAAATCGGCGAAAAGTTTTCATCTTTTAATAATCAGTTGTGTTAAGTTAAATTTGTAACGTATATAAATGTAGGTAGAAAAAAAACAAAGGTTGATAAGACAGAGACAGTCACAAAGCATTACTCACTCAGCTTATATATATATATATATATATATATATGGTAAGACAGAGCAAGATCTAAAAGGGCAGCCAATCTAACAGTGATCGCATCTCACAATCCTCACACTTGCTCCATATGTGGCCTCCTTTGTAAATCACAAGCGGGTCTTTTAATGCCACTTAAGATTATCGCACAAAATTTCATAACTGAATCAATAAGCTGTCAGATCCTCATACGTCGAAACCGACGGGAGAATCCATTATATATATATATATATATATATATAGATAGATAGATAGATAGATAGATAGATGAATATTATTGGTCAATATATATATATATATATATATATATATATATATATATATATATATATATCCAAGGGAAAGAGGACTGTGAGAATTTAAAATTTGTTATATATATATATATATATATATATATATATATATATATATATAAAGATGATAAATATACGCTTAAATTCACCGTCATCCCTCCGACTGACACCAATTCACCAGGGTTTCGATCCAGCTAGAGCAACCAGGCGTCTAGAAATACACTGATGTCTGTTGATAACAATATATATATATATATATATATATATATATATATATATATGTGTGTGTGTGTGTGTGTGTGTGTGGTGTATTTGGGAGATATATTCTTTTACATAAGTTTGGTTAAAGCACAACAAGAGTTTCTTTGTTTAGGATTTTTTTCTATATTTTTTAGATGATTATCCTGGTTTACAGTTGAACATTAAAATATAAATTTTTCAATGTTTCAGTACTTCTGGCTTTGATAGGCCGTTATCAAAAACGTTAATTTTTTGTTCTATATAGGTTTCATCATTCTCAGATATCGCATCTTCGCGTCTTCACGTAACAATTCATGTTGTGTCATTTTTTATTTATTTATAAAATATATTAAGCATCTTTCTTAATTTAATAACATTTTATTGAAGTTGTTTGATTTTCATAAGGATTTTCGTAATGCTACTGTTTTTTCTCAGTTTATATGATAGAGCATTTTCGTGTACACTTAAGAATTTGTTTTGTTGTTGTATTGGTTTTTGAATTGCGGATTAATTGAACTCTTATCAAATAAATGATACGTTAACTAGCGCGATAAAGTAATGGTTATGTAACCAATGTATTCGTTGTTTTAATTACTCTTATTAGAATGACATTCTTCAGGTGGGCAAGCGAATTCATAGACAGTATGCTGAAGAATTTTTTTTTTTGTTGCATTGTTTGTGGTTATCACGTTGGAGGTTCGTTTTTTGTAACATGTAATAAGTTTAATTTGCTTGTTTTTGTTGATAGCTGGTATGTATTAGTTTTCTTTCATTTTTTTCTATCTATTTTTAAGTTCCTGGACAATAATTTAGGATTGTATTTTGTGCTATTATGATTATTTGTATTATCGTGTCATTTTATTTTTCCAGGGTTATTACTTATCTGATTAGGCAAATTACTCTTACTTAATATGTGTTATATATTTTTGCGTTCAAGAAATATTGTGCGCGTAGAGGATAAAAAGTGTGTACTCGATTTATTAAATGACTAGCCTCAAATCCACCCTTTCAGGCATCATTTAAGCTAGCTCCTGCTTTTTTAATTGGGCCTTCATCAAAATAGGTAGGGAGAAGTAGATGCGATAAGCAACAATAAACTACAAAATAACTCATCGATCGCTGCATTTAAGTATTGTATTAATATCTAAGCTTACATTTTAAGAGTTCAACGTCAATACATTCTGCTTAATTTAAAGACAGTTTCTTTATATTTTTATTAAGAGGAAACACAGAAGGATTTTTTATTATTAAATTATATTTTTAATCCTCTTAATAACCTTAAAAATTATGGTTAAATTGTTTTTCTTGCGTCAGCAGGTGACCATAAATTAACATAAGAAATGTTAGCGTCCTTTTGCGATGAAAAGCACATTGATTTGGAACTTCTTGCAAAAATCAAATGTTGGATTTTAATGAAACTTTCAGGACTTATTCACAAATGAATTAAATTATTTTAGAAATGTTTCTTTTTAGAATATTTTGGTAAAAAAATATTTTTTATATATGTAGCATCTGATTTAATTTCATGAAATTTCGAGGAATTCATTTTTTTATAACTTAATATTTATAATACTGTATTTGACGGCATATGAGGCGCACTTTTTTTTCTTTTTTTAACTAAAGATATGTACGTTTAAAATTTGCATTAGTCGGCCGAAATTAGCTACCTGGCAATTTCTATTAGCTTAGACTTAAACATGAAGGAGCAATGGAACACCACGTGGATGGCAATGCCTGATCGCGATATTGCACTTAGAGGAAGAATAAAAAGACCCAGCATTGCACAAGTCTGCGAATGGGTGAAGCAAGCATGGGATAATATTTGACCAGAAATTGTGAATTCTTTAAAAATGTGTGGCATTCACAATCCGAGTGTGTTTATGTATGGAGAGGGAATATACACATATATACAGGCATGCTGACAGAAACACACGAAAATGGAAACAGATCTAAGAAAACACGGGGGTCATTAAAACATTAAAAGATAAGATACCGACAACTAATTCATCATTTCTCGGACCAATCTTAATTGTTTTATGATCCTCCGCGCAGAACTCTTCACTGGCAGTTAAAAAAAAAGACATTCGGAATACTAACACACACACACACAAAATAGAATGCTTCATATCGAGAATATTTAGCATCGAAAAGCATAAAGGAGAAAAAAAATTAATTATTTTTAATAATATGAGGAAATCTCCACCCTTTACCTGATGAGGGTCACGAGATCAGAAACGCGTGTAGTGAAATTATGGAAAGTAAAACGTAATATTTAAAAAAAAAATCCACATTACAACCAAATACGTTTGCGGTATCTCTCTTCTTTTTAATATACACACTTTTCTCTCGTTGGAACCACTATAACGTCTTTCTTTCTTTATATATATATATATATATATATATATATATATATATAATTTAAAATGAAACGTAAAACAAGTAAAATAACTTAACCCAAACAAATAAATAAATAAACAAATACTCCCGCAAAAAAATAACCAGCACTTTTTAAATCATATGTAAATAGATGAGAAAAATCAACATTCGCAGTCTGACGATTTGCGTCCAGCATAAAACAGCCTGTCGCCTCTAAGTCTTAACTTCAATGTTTACTTTTATATTTATATTTACATACACTCTATCTCTGATATTAAGCTTTTTATATCCCAAAAAATAGCACACCTTCAAACTGTATTTCTTCATATATATATATATATATATATATATATATATATATAGTATATTACTGACGTGTTTCCTAAGACGCAAGATATTAGTGATTTACCCTATAAAAATTTGTTTTCATGAAGATATATCTATTTATTAAGTTAAATGTTTTATATGTTTCAATTGTATCATAAAATAATTCGTTGAGGTTTCAATGAATTTACATCTGTTCAAAAATTCTTGACATTCGCCCTTGCAAAATTCAATTTGCTGTAATCTATTTACACAATAAAATGACGTTTCCTATCGAAATATATAGAAACTACGTGGAATGACTAAAGTCATGCAGTACGCATAGCGTTCAGCAGTCCGTCATACGTGCTGTTTATTCGTTATGCAGCAAAGACACTGATCGTTATTGTTCGATTCAATTGAGCCCTAATCAAAATGTTCGACTCGGAATGTCCATTAGCGCGTAAGAGTTATCGTTCTTGTATTCTATGAGAGTCTTTGACTTTCATCTGATATTTACAAGGGTTAGGTTGCGTTCTTATTGAAAGGGCGCGTAATGGCGGTCCTGGTCAGAAAACTGTTTAAATCATCAACCTGTTGATTGATAAGGCATTGGTACTGCTCGTTCATGCGAATAAGAAATTACCTTTACTTTATATGGACTGAAAGAAGAAGAAAAAGGGAAAGAAGAAGAAGAAGAAGAAGAAGAAGAAGAAGAAGAAGGTCTTTCTTTGGTTCTTTCTTTTCGCTTTTTTCAGTCTTTGTTTATTTTCATTTTCTTTCTTTCGTCATTTCGTCATTTTCTTTATTTATTCTTTTCTTCTTTTGTTTATTTCGTCCAATTTTCTTTCTTTTTCATTCATTTTCTTTTCTTTTCTTCTTTTATTTTCAGTTTTTTTTCTTCCTTTCGTTTCTTTTCTTTCTTTTTTCCGTCATTTTTTTTTTTTTTTTTCTTCCTTTCTTTCTGGTTTTCTTTATTCCGTCAAATTTTCTTTCTTTTTCGTTTTTTTCTTTTCTTTTCAGTCTTTGTTTATTTTCATTTTCTCTTTTCTGTCGTTCTTTCTTTCTTTCTTTCTTTCTTTCTTTCTTTCTTTCTTAATTCCTTTCTTCTTTTCTTGCTTTCTTTCGTTTGTTCTTTCCTTTTAGTCTTTCTTTATTTTCATTTCTTTCTTTTTTTCTTTTCTATCAGTGTTACTTCATTTTCATTTTCTTTTTTCCTTTGTAACTTTCTTTCTTATTTTCTTTCTTATTTTCTTTCTTTCTTTCTTTCTTTTCCATAACGACCCTCTTTTCAGCTTCTTTCTTTTCAGCTTTCTCAAGTCCTTCATCTCTCATCCGCCATATTTCTGTTTACTTTTTCTTGCCAGTGTGTCCCTTGACAACACACCATCTGTTGTATTTGTTCCATATCTCGACTTCTCAAGACATCAATTTAAGAGGCCCCACGTCATTTGATGGACAAGCCGGCACCCAACTCTTCTCTTCTCTTTCCAGAGACATATTCTAAGGCATCCCCTACAATGTGAACATTTTAACACAAATGAAGAGGTGGAGATGGTGGTGGGTTGATCTTTAAAGACGAGGCTCGTGGTAAACAATTGGAATGATGTCAACGATGGCGAAGAGTTTGTTACGAGAGATTGGGTGATTTCTAAAATACTTGTGACTGTGATGATAGAAGGTCGGGGAAACAGTCACACCCCTGACACCTTGGGCTTGACGCTTGGGGTGGGTAAACTGTACAACACCATTACGTCATAGATTTTTCTGCCTCTTTCCGAATAAAATTTTTGCCATCTTTTTTTCAGTCTCCATTTGTTAAGCTTTTTCTTATATTGCCTTACGTAATCTTTTTTTTTGTGTATTTTCCGACATTTTTCTCTATTGCAATTTCGATAAATTTCTCTTTCTTTCTTTATCTTTCTTTCTCTTCTTTCTTTCCTTCTTTCTTTCTTTCTATCTTTCTTTCTTTTTTTCACGGCTTTTTACCTTGTCTCTTTGCTCTGCTTCTTTCTTTCTTTCTCTTACTTTCCATCTTGACTCTACATTCATTCATTCATTCTTTCTTTCTTTGATCCTTCTTTCTTCTTTCTTTCATTCATTCATTCATTTATTCAGTCATTCATTCTTTCTTTCTTTCTTTTTTCTCTAACTCTTCTTTCTTTTTTACTTTCATTCTTTCTTTCTTTCTTCACGTCTTTTTCACTTGTTTCTTTGCTCTATTTCTTTTTTCTTATTTCTTTCTTTATCATACTTTCAATCTAGAATCTTTCTTTCTTTCTTTACGTCGTTTCCTCCTATCACTTTCCTCCAGTTCTTTTTTCTTTCTTTCTCGTACTCTCCATCTTGAATCTTCTTTCAACAACTTTTTTCTTTCTTTCTTTCTTTCTTTCTTTCTTTCTTTTTTCTTTCAACAACTTTCTTTCTTTCTTTCTTTCTTTCTTTTTTCCTTTCTGCCTTTCTTTCTGCCTTTCTTTTCTTTCTGGCAACATCGTTTCCTCTATCACTTTCCTCCAATTCTTTTCTTTTTTCTCGTACTCTCCATCTTGAATCTTACTTTTTCTTTCTTTCTTTCTTTCTTTCTTTTTTCTTCCTTTCTTTTATGCCTTTCTTTCTTTTCTTTCTTTCTTTCTTTCTTCCTTTCTTTCTTTCTTTCTTTCTTTTTCTTTCTTTCTTTCTTTTTTTCCTTTCATTTTCCTCCAGTTCTTTTTTCTTTCTTTCTTTCTTTCTTTTCTTCCATTTCTTTCTTTCTTTCTTTTCTTTCTTTTTGCCTTTCTTTCTTTCTTTCTTTCTTTCTTTCTTTTTTCTTTCTTTCTGCCTTTTTTTTTCTTTCATTTCTTTCTTTCTTTCTTTCTTTTCTTTTTTCCTCTGTCTTTTTCCTCCAGTTCTTTTCTTTCTTTCTTTCTCCATCTTGAATCTTCTTTCTTTCTTTTTTTTTCTTTTCTTTATGCCTTTCTTTCTTTCTTTCTTTCTTTCTTTCTTTCTTTCTTTCTTTCTTTCTTTTTCTTTCTTTCTTTTTCTTTCTTTCTTTCTTTCTGCCTTTCTTTCTGCCTTTCTTTCTTTCTTTACGGCGTTTCCTCCTGTCATTTTCCTCCAGTTCTTTTTTCTTTCTTTCTCGTACTCTCCATCTTGAATCTTCTTTCTTTCTTTCTTTCTTTCTTTCTTTCTTTCTTTTTGAATCTTTCTTTCTTTTCTACCTTTCTTTCTTTCTTTCTTTCTTTCTTTCTTTTTCTTTCTGCCTTTTTCTTTCTTTTCTTTCTTTCTTTCTTTCTTTCTTTCTTTCTTTTACCTTTCTTTCTTTCTTTTCTTTCTTTTCTTTCTTTTTCTTTCTTTTTACACTTTCTTTTTCCTCCTGTCATTTTCCTCCAGTTCTTTTTTCTTTCTTTCTCGTACTCTCCATCTTGAATCTTTTCTTTCTTTCTTTCTTTCTTTCTTTCTTTCTTTCTTTTCTTTTCTTTCTTTTATGCCTTTTCTTTCTTTCTTTCTTTTTCTTTCTTTCTTTCTTTCTTTATGCCTTTCTTTCTTTCTTTCTTTCTTTCTTTCTTTCTTTTTCTTTATGCCTTTCTTTCTTTCTTTCTTTCTTTCTTTCTTTCTTTCTTTACGGCGTTTCCTCCTGTCATTTTCCTCCAGTTCTTTTTTCTTTCTTTCTCGTACTCTCCATCTTGAATCTTCTTTCTTTCTTTCTTTCTTTCTTTCTTTCTTTCTTTCTTTC
>CAHIKZ030003794.1:642500-697500 GCA_903632075.3 Acanthosepion pharaonis
TCCAATAATCGCTCTTTCTTTCTTTCTTCCTCTTTATCATATCATCTTTTTCTTACTTTCTTTATAATCGCTCTTTCTTTTTTCTTTCTTTCTTTATCATCTTTCTTTTCTTTCCACTTTCTTATAATCGCTCTTTCTTTTCTTTCTTTCTTTCTTTCTCATCATTTCTCTTTTCTATCCTTTCTTTCTTTTATAATGCCTTTCTTTCTTTCTTTTCTTTCTTTCTTTCATCTCTCTTTTTCTATCCACTATTTCTTTATAATTCTTTCTTTCTTTTCTTTCTTTCTTTCTCCATTTCATCTCTCTTCATTATCCACTTTCTTTTATAATCGCTCTTTCTTTCTTTTCTTTCTTGAATCATCTTTTTTTCTATCCTATTTCTTATAATCGCTCTTTCTTTTCTTTTCTTTCTTTCGTATCATCTCTTTTCTATCCACTCTTTCTTATAATCGCTCTTTCTTTCTTTCTTTCTTTATGCCTTTCTTTCTTTCTTTCTGCTTTCTTTCTTTCTTTATACTTTCTTTCTTTCTTTTCTTTCTTTCTTTTCTTTCTTTACGGCATTTCACTCATCATTTCCTCCAGTTCTTTTCTTTTCTTTTCTCAATACTCTCCATCTTGAATCTTCTTTCTTTCTTTCTTTCTTTCTTTCTTTCTTTCTTTTCTTTCTTTATGCCTTTCTTTCTTTCTTTCTTTCTTTCTTTCTTTCTTTCTTTCTTTCTTTATGCCTTTCTTTCTTTCTTTCTTTCTTTCTTTCTTTCTTTCTTTCTTTCTTTCTGCCTTTCTTTCTGCCTTTCTTTCTTTAGCATTTTCCTCCTGTCATTCCTCAATTCTTTTCTTCTTTCTCGTCTCTCAATGAATACTGCACTGCTTTCTTCCACTATTTCTTTAATTTCTTTTCTTTTCTTTCTTTCTCATATCATCTCTTTCTTTTTCTTTCCACTATTTCTTATAATCGCTCTTTCTTTCTTTCTTTCTTTCTTTCTCGTATTTCTCTTTTCTATCCACTATTTCATAATCTTTCTTTCTTTCTTTCTTTCTTTCTTATCATCTCTTTTTCTATCCTTTCTTTCTTTATAATCGCTCTTTCTTTCTTTCTTTCTTTCTCGTATCATCTCTTTTTCTATTTCCCACTTTCTTATAATCGCTTTTCTTTCTTTCTTTCTTTCTTTTCTCATATCATCTCTTTTTTTCTATCCACTATTTCTTTCTATAATCGCTCTTTCTTTCTTTCTTTCACGTATCATCTCTCTTTTTTCTATCCTTTCTTTCTTTAATCGCTCTTTCTTTCTTTCTTTCTTTCTTCGTATCATCTCTCTTTTTCTATCCACTATTTCTTATAATTTCTTTCTTTCTGCCTTTCTTTCTTTCTTTTCGTATCATCTCTCTTTTCTTTTCTTTCTTTCTTTATAACCTTTCTTTCTTTCTTTTTTATCATCTTTCTTTTTTTATCCCTTTCTTTCTTATAATCTTTCTTTCTTTCTTTCTTTCTTTATCCTCTCTCTTTTCTATCTTTCTCTTTCTTGTAATCGCTCTTTCTTTTCTTTTCTTTCTTTCTCGTATTTCCTCTTTGTCTTTCCACTATTTCTTTTCTTTTCTTTCTTTCTTTCTCCATCATCTCTCTTTTTCTATCCACTATTTCTTATAATCGCTCTTTTCTTTCTTTTCTTTTTTCGTTTCATCTCTCTTTTTTGCCTTTCTTTCCACTTTCTTTCTTATAATCTTTCTTTCTTTTCTTTTCTTTCTTTCTTTTCTTTCTTTCTTTCTTTCTTTCTATCCACTTTCTTTCTTAATCGCTCTTTCTTTCTTTCTTTCGTTTCATCTCTCTTTTCTTTCTTTCTTTCTTTTTTCTTTAATCTTTCTTTCTTTCTTTCTTTCTTTCTTTCTTTCATCTCTCTTTTTTCTATCTTTCTTTCTTATTTCGCTCCTTTCTTTCTTCCTTTTCTTTTTCTTTCTTTTCATCTCTCTTTTCCATCCAGATATTTCTCCATAATCGCTCTTTCTTTCTTTCTTTCTTTTCTTTCTTTATCCTTTCTTTTTTTCTTTCTTTCTTTCTTTCTTTGCTCTTTCTTTCTTTCTTTCTTTTCTTTCTTTCTTTTCTCTTTCTTTTCTTTCTTTCTTATAATCTCCATCTTTCTTTCTTTCTTTCTTTCTTTCTTTTCTTATCTTTTCTTTTTTCTTTATCCACTTTCTTTCTTTCTTTCTTTCTTTCTTTCTTTCTTTCTTTCGTTTCTTCTGCCTTTCTTTCTTTCTTTCTTTTTTCTTTCTTTCTTTCTTTCTTTCTTTCTTTCCTCCTATCATTTCCTCCATTCTCTTTTCTTTCTTTCTCACTCTCACTTTCTTCTTTCGCTCTTTCTTTCTTTCTTTCTTTCTTTTCTTTCTTTCTTTCTTTATGCCTTTCTTTCTTTTTCTTTTCTTTTTTCTTTCTTTCTTTCTCTTTCTTTCTTTTTCTTTCCTCTCTTTCTTTCTTCCTTTCTTTTTTTTTCTTTCTTTCTTTCTTTCTCTTTCATTTTCTATCCTTATTTTCTTTCTTTTTTTCTTTCTTTCTTTTCTTTCTTTCTTTTCTTATACCTCTTTTTCTTTCTTTCTTTCTTTTCTTTTTTCTTCCTTTCTTTCTTTCTTTCTTTCTCTCGTTTCTTTCTTTTTTTCTTTCTTTCTTTTCTTTTCTTTCTTTCTTTTCTTTCTTTCTTTCTTTCATTTCTTTTTTCTTTCCACTTTTCTTTTTCTTTCTTTCTTTCTTTCTTTCTTTCTTTTCTTTTCCTCATCTCTTTTCTATTCTTTTTCTTTCTTTCTACTCTATTTCTTATAATCTTTCTTTCTTTTCTTTCTTTCTTTCTTTCTTTCTTTCTTTCTTTCTTTATCCTCTCTTTTTTTCCTCCACTATTTCTTATAATCTTTCTTTCTTTCTTTCTTTCTTTTTTTTCGTATTTTCTTTCTTTTCTTCCTTTCTTTCTTTAATCTTTCTTTCTTTCTTTTCTTTCTTTCTTTTTCCTCATCTCTTTTTCCTTTCTTTCTCATTTCTTTAATCTTCTTTCTTTCTTTCTTTCTTTCTTTCTTTCTTTCTTTATGCCTTTCTTTTTTGCCTTTACGGCATTTTCCTCCTAATCTTTCTTTCTTTCTTTTTTCTTTCTTTCTCATCTCTCCTTTTTCTATCCTTTCTTTCTTTCTTTTCTTTCTTTTTCTTTCTTTCTTTCTCGTATCATCCTTTTTTTCTTTCCACTATTTCTTTCTTTCTTTCTTTCTTTCTTTCTTTCTCATTTCATCTCTCTTTTCCTCTTTCTTTCTTTCTTTATGCCTTTCTTTCTTTCTTTCTTTTTTTCTTTCTTCTCTTTTTCTATCCTTTCTTTCTTTCTTAATGCCTTTCTTTCTTTTCTTCTTTCTTTCTTTATACCATCTCTCTTTTCTTCCTTTCTTTCTTTATAATCGCCTTTTCTTTTGCCTTTCTTTCTTTCTCGTATCATCTATCTTTTTCTATCAGTTCTTTTCTTTATTCTCGTACTCTTTCTTTCTTTCTTTCTTTCTTTCTTTCATCTTTCTTTTTTTCTTTCTTTCTTTATAATCCTCTTTTCTTTCTTTCTTTCTTTTCGTATCTTTCTTTCTTTCTTTCCACTATTTCCTCCTGTAATCGCTCTTTCTTTCTTTTTTCTTTTTTTCTTTTCTCGTACTCATCTCTCTTTTTTCTTTCTTTCTTTAATCGCTCTCTTTCTTTCTTTCTTTCTTTTCTTTCTCGTTTCATTTCTCTTTTCTATCCACTATTTCTTATAATCTTTCTTTCTTTCTTTCTTTCACCCTTTCGTATCTTTTCTTTTTTCTTTCCACTATTTCTTATAACCTTTCTTTCTTTCTTTTTCTTTCTCGTATCATCTTTTTTCTATCCACTATTTCTTATAATCGCGCTCTTTCTTTCTTTCTTTCTTTATCATCTTCTTTTCTATTCTTTCTTTTAATCGCTCTTTCTTTCTTTTTCTTTCTTTTCTCTCTTTTTCTATCCACTATTTCTTTTCTTTCTTTTGCCTTTTCTTTCTTTCTTTCTTTCTTTCTTTCTTTATCCGCTAGCTCTTTAATCGCTCTTTCTTTCTTTTCTTTCTTTCTTTCTGTATCATCTCTCTTTCTATCTTTATTTCTTATAATCGTTTCTTTCTTTCTTTCTTTTTTCTCGTATCATCTCTCTTTTTTCTATCCACTATTTCTTATAATCTTCTTTCTTTCTTTTCTTTCTTTCTTTCTTATCATTCTCTTTTTCTATCCCTATTTCTTTCTTTCTTTCTTTCTTTCTTTTCTTATCTTTCTCTCTTTCTATCCACTATTTCTTATAATTTCTTTCTTTTCTTTCTTTCTTTCTCTTTCTCTCCATCTCTCTTTTTCTTTTCTTTCTTTCTTTCTTTCTTTTTTCTTTCTTTCTTTCTTTCTTTCTTTCTCGTATCATCTCCTCTTTTTCTTTCTTTATTTCTTATAATCTCCATCTTTCTTTCTTTCTTTCTTTTTCTTTCTTTCTTTCTTTCTTTCTTTCTTTAAATGCCTTTCTTTCTTTCTTTCTTTCTTTCTTTCTTTCTTTCTTTCTTTTCTTTCTTTTCTTTTCTTTCTTTTTTCTTTCTTTCTTTCTTTTTTTCTTTTCTTTCTTATAATCCTTTCTTTCTTTCTTTCTTTCTTTCTTTTCTTTCTTTCTATCTTTTTTCTTTAACCTTTCTTTCTTTCTTTCTTTCTTTCTTTCTTTCTTCATTTCTTTTCTATTTCTTTCTTTCTTTCTTTCTCTTTCTTTCTGCCTTTCTTTTTCTTTCTTTCTTTCTTTTATTTCGTTTCCTCCTGTCATTTTCTTTCTATTTCTTTTTTTCTTTCTTTCTCTCTTTCTTTCTTTCTGCCTTTTCTTTCTTTCTTTATCTTTTCTTTCTTTCTTTCTTTCTTTCACTTTCTTTCTTTTCTTTCTTTCTTTCTTTCTTTCTTTCTTTCTTTCTTCGTATCATCTCTCTTTTTCTTCTTTTCTTTCTTTCTTTCGCTCTTTTCTTTCTTTCTTTTTTCTTTTCATTTCTCTTTTTCTATTTCTTTCTTTTTCTCTTTTCTTTCTTTCGCTCTTTCTTTCTTTCTTTCTTTCTTTCTTTTCTTTCTTTCTTTATCTTTCTTTTTCTATTTCTTTCTTTCTTATAATCGCTCTTTCTTTCTTTTCTTTTTTCTCCTTTTCTTTTTCTTTCTTTCTTTCTCTCCATCGCTCTTTCTTTCTTTTCTTTCTTTCGTATCTTCTCTTTCTTTCTTTCCTTTCTTTCTTATCTTTCTTTCTCGTTTCTTTCTTTCTTTCCTCTTCGTTCTTTTTTCTTTTTTCTTTCTCTATTTCTTAATCTTCGCTCTTTCTTTCTTTCTTTTTTCTTTCTTTTCTTTCTTTCCTTTCTTTCTTTTCTTTCTTTATTTCTTTCTTTTCTTTCTTTCTTTCTTTCTTTCTTTCTTTCTTTCTTTTTTTCTTTTCTTTTCTTTCTTTCTTTCTTTTTCTTTCTTTCTTTCTTCCTTTCTGCTTTTCTTTCTTTCTCTTTTTCTTTCTTTATTTCTTATAATTTTTCCTCTTTTCTTTCTTTCTTTCTTTATCATTTCTTTTTTCTTTCTTTCTTTCTTTCTTTCTTTCTTTCTTTCTTTCTTTTTTCTTTCTTTCTTTTCCTTTCAGCATTTCCTTTCCATTTTTCCTTTCTTTCTTTTTCTTTCTTTCTCGTTCTTCTCTCTTTTTTCTATCCACTTTTCTTTCTAATCTTTCTTTCTTTCTTTCTTTCTTTCTTTTTCTTTGTACCTTTCTCTTTTCTTTCTTTCTTTCTTTCTTTCTTTCTTTCTTTTCTTTCTTTTCTTTCTTTCTTTTCTTTTCTTTCTGCCTTTCTTATAATCGCTCTTTCTTTCTTTCTTTCTTTTTTTTCGTTTCATCTCTCTTTTTTCCACCATTTCTTTAATCTTTTTCTTTCTTTTTTCTTTCTTTCTTATCATCTCTCTTTTCTATCCTTTCTTTCTTATAATCGCTCTTCTTTCTTTCTTTCTTTCTTTTCATCTTTTTTCTATCCTTTCTTTTCTTATAATCGCTTTCTTTCTCTTTCTTTCTTTCTTTCTTTATACCTTTCTTTTCTATCCTTTATTTCTTATAATCTTTCTTTTCTTTCTTTCTTTCTTTCTTTCTTTCATTTCTTTTCTTTCTTTCCGTCATTTCCTCCTGTCATTTTCCTCCTTTCTTTTTTTTCTTTCTTTCTCATCTCTCTTTTCTATCCACTTTCTTTCTTATAATCTTTCTTTCTTTCTTTCTTTCTTTCTTTATTTCTTTCTTTTTTTCTATCCTTTCTTTCTTATAATCTTTCTTTCTTTCTTTCTTTCTTTCTTTCTTTCTTTTTTTCTTTCTTTTTCTTTCTTTTCTTTCTTTCTTTTTTTCTTTCTTTCTTTCTTATTTTCTTTTTTTCTTTCCTTTATTTCTTATAATCATTTTCTTTCTTTTTTCTTTTCTTTCTTTTCGTATCATCTCTCTTTTCTATCTTATTTCTTTCTTTCTTTCTTTTTCTTTCTTTCTTTTTCTATCTTTCTTTTTTTCTATCCACTATTTCTTTAATTTTCTTTCTTTCTTTCTTTTCTTTCTTTTTCATCTCTCTTTTCTTCCTTTCTTTCTTTTTTTTCTTTCTTTCTTTCTTTCTCGTATCATCTCTTTTTTCTTTCCTTTCTTTCTTTCTTTCTTTCTTTCTTTCTTTCTTTCTTTTCTTTCTTCTCTCTTTTTCTATCCACTATTTTTATAATCGTTCTTTTTCTTTTTTCTTTCTCTTCATTTCTCGTTTCATCTTTCTTTCTTTTTCTTTCTTTTCTTTCTTTCTTATCTTTCTTTTTCATTCTTTCTTTTTCTTTTCTTTCTTTCTTTCTCGTATCATCTCTCTTTCTATCCCTATTTCTTATGTCGCTCTTTCTTTCTTTCTTTCTTTCTCGTATCATCTCTCTTTTTCATCCACTATTTCTTATAATCGCTCTTTCTTTCTTTCTTTCTCGTATCATCTCTTTTTTCTATCCACTATTTCTTATAATCTTTTTTTCTTTCTTTCTTTCTTTCTTTCTTTCTCTTTTTTCATCCTCATTTTTTAATCCTTTTTTCTTTCTTTCTTTTCGTATCATCTCTCTTTTTCTATCCTTTATTTCTTTCTTTCTTTCTTTCTTTCTTTCTTTCTTTTCTCGTATCATCTCTCTTTTTTCTATTTTCTATTTCTTATAATCTCTCTTTTCTTTCTTTCTTTCTTTCTCGTATCATCTCTTTTTCTATCCACTATTTCTTATAATTTCTTTCTTTCTTTCTTTCTTTCTCGTATCTTTCTTTTTCTATCTTTCTTTCTTTCTAATCATTTCTTTCTTTCTTTCTCTTTTCTTCATATCATCTCTCTTTTTCATCCACTATTTTCTTATAATCGCTCTTTCTTTCTTTCTTTCTTTCTTTCTTCTTTTTTCTATCCACTATTTCTTTAATCTTTCTTTCTTTTCTTTCTTTCTCGTATCATCTCTTTTTTCTTTCTTTTCTTATAATCGCATTTTCTTTCTTTCTTTTTTTCTCGTATCATTTTTCTTTTTCTATCCACTATTTCTTATAATCGCTCTTTTTTTTTCTTTCTTTCTTTCTATCATCTCTTTTTCTATCCACTATTTCTTATAATCGCTCTTTCTTTCTTTTCTTTCTTTCATCTCTTTTTTTATCCACTATTTCTTATAATCGCTCTTTCTTTCTTTCTTTCTTTCATCTTCTTTTTTATCCACTATTTCTTTAATCGCTCTTTCTTTCTTTCTTTCTTTCTTTCGTATCATCTCTTTTTTTCTATCCACTATTTCTTATAATCCTTTCTTTCTTTCTTTCTTTCTTTCTTTCTTTTCTCTCCTTTTTTTCTTATCCACTTTTCTTTCTTTCTTTCTTTCTTTCTTGTCTCTTTTTCTATCCTTATTTCTTTATTCTTTTTTCTTTCTTCTTTTCATCATCTTTCTTTTCTATCCACTATTTCTTATAATCGCTCTTTCTTTCTTTCTTTCTCGTATCATCTCTCTTTTTCTATCCACTATTTCTTATAATCGCTCTTTCTTTCTTTCTTTCTTTTATCATCTCTCTTTTCTATCCACTATTTCTTATAATTCTTTCTTTCTTTCTTTTCTTTCTCGTATCATCTCTTTTTCTATCCACTATTTCTTATAATCGCTCTTTTTTCTTTCTTTCTTTTTTTTTTATCATCTCTCTTTTCTATCCACTATTTCTTATAATCGCTTTTTTTCTTTCTTTCTTTCTCGTATCATCTCTTTTTCTATCCACTATTTCTTTATAATTCTTTTTTTCTTTCTTTCTTTTTTTTCGTATCATCTCTCTTTTTTCTATCCACTATTTCTTATAATCGCTCTTTCTTTCTTTCTTTCTTTTTATCATCTTTTTTTCTATCCACTATTTTCTTATAATCTTTCTTTATTTTTTCTTTCTTTCTCGTATCATCTCTTTTTCTATCCACTATTTCTTATAATCGCTCTTTCTTTCTTTCTTTCTTTCTTTATCATCATCTTTTTCTATCCACTATTTCTTATAATCTTTCTTTCTTTCTTTCTTTCTTTTCGTATCATCTCTCTTTTTTTCTATCCACTATTTCTTATAATTTCCTTCTTTCTTTCTTTCTTTCCGTATCATCTCTCTTTTCTATTTTATTTCTTATTCTTTCTTTTCTTTTTTTTCTTTTCTCGTATCATCTCTTTTTCTATCCACTTTTTTTATAATCTTTTTTCTTTCTTTCTTTCTTTTCTCGTATCATCTCTCTTTTTCTATCCACTATTTCTTATAATCTTCTTCTTTCTTTCTTTCTTTCTTTCATCTCTCTTTTTCTATCCACTATTTCTTATAATCTTTCTTTTCTTTCTTTCTTTCTTTCTTTCTCGTATCTTTCTCTCTTTTTCTATCCACTATTTCATTTTATAATCGCTCTTTTCTTTCTTTCTTTTCTCGTATCATCTCTTTTTTCTATCCACTATTTCTTTTAATTTCTCTTTTTTTCTTTCTTTCTTTTTGCATCATCATCTCTTTTTTATCCACTATTTCTTATAATCGCTCTTTCTTTCTTTCTTTTCTTTCTTTATTCTTTCTTTTTCTTTCATCATCTTTCTCTTTTTTTTTTCTTTCTTTCTTTTTTATAATTTCTTATCTTTTCTTTCTTTTTTCTTTCTTTCTTTCTCTCTTTTTCTTTATCCACTATTTCTTATAATTTTCTTTCTTTCTTTCTTTCTTTTTTCTTTCTCGTATCATCTCTCTTTTTTCTTTTATCGTTTATTTCTTTAATCCTCTTTCTTTTTCTTTCTTCTTATCATCTCTTTTTCTATCCTTTATTTCTTATAATTTCTTTTCTTTCTTTCTTTCTTTCTTTCTCTTTCATTTCTCTCTTTTTCTATCCACTATTTTCTTTAATTCTCTTTTTTTTTCTTTCTTTTATCATTCTCTTTTCTATCACTATCATTTCTTTCTTTTTTCTTTCTTTCTTTCTTTCTTATAATCATTTTCTTTCTTTCTTTTCTTTTTTCTTTCTCGTATCTTCTCTTTTTCTATCACTATTTCTTATAATTCTTTTTTTCTTTCATTTTTCTTTCTTTCTTTTTTTTCTTTTCTCGTTTCTTCTTTCTTTTCTTTCTTTCTTTTATTCTCTTTTTTTCTTTCTTTTCTTTCTAATCTTTCTTTCTTTCTTTCTTTCTTTCTTATCTCTTTCTTTTATTTCTTATAATCGCTTTCTTTCTTTCTTTCTTTCTCTTTTCTTTCTCTCTTTTCTATCCACTATTTCCTCCTTTTTTCTTTCTTTCTTTTTCTTTTTTTTCTCATTTTCTATCATTTTTTATTTTTCTTTCTTTCTTTCTTTCTTATAATCTCTCTTTTCTTTCTTTTTCTTTCTTTCTTTCTTTCGTATCATCTTTCTTTTCTATCCACTATTTCTTATAATCGCTCTTTCTTTCTTTTTTCTTTCTTTTTTCATCTCTTTTTCTATCCACTATCTTCTTATAATCTTTCTTTCTTCTTTTCTTTCTTTCTTTCTCGTATCTCTCTTTTTTCTATCCACTATTTCTTATAATCGCTCTTTCTTTTCTTTCTTTCTTTCATTCATCTCTCTTTTTCTATCCTTTATTTCTTATAATCGCTCTTTCTTTCTTTCTTTTCTTTCTTTCTCGTATCATTTTCTTTTTCTATCCACTATTTCTTATAATATCTTTCTTTCTTTCTTTCATTTCATCTCTCTTTTCTATCCACTATTTCTTTAATTCTTTCTTTCTTTCTTTCTTTCTTATCATTTCTTTTTTTCTTTCTTATAATCGCTTTCTTTCTTTCTTTCCTTTCGTATCATCTCTCTTTTTCTATCCACTATTTCTTATAATCGCTCTTTCTTTCTTTCTTTTTTTTTCTTTCTTTCTTTTTCATCCTTTATTTCTTATAATCTTTATTTTTCTTTTCTTTCTTTCTTTCTCATCATCTCTTAAACGAATCTATTTCTTATAATCTTTTTTTCTTTCTTTCTTTCTTTCTTTCTCGTATCATCTCTCTTTTCTATCACTATTTCTTTAATCATTCTTTTCTTTCTTTTTTTCCTCGTATCTTTTTCTCTTTTCATCCACTATTTCTTATAATCGCTTTTTTTCTTTCTTTCTTTCTTTATCATCTTTCTTTTTCTATCTTTTATTTCTTATTCTTTTCTTTCCTTTCTTTCTTTCTTTTTTGTTTCTTTCTTTATTTTTTCTATCCACTATTTCTTTATTTTCTTTCTTTTCTTTCTTTCTTTCTTTTCTTTCTTTCTATCTTTCTTTCTTTTCTATCCATTATTTCTTATATTTTCCTCCTTTCTTTTTTTCTTTCTCGTATCATCTCTTTTTCTATCCAAATTTCTTATAATCTTTCTTTCTTTCTTTCTTTCTTTCTCATCATCTCTTTTTCTATCCACTATTTCTTATAATCTTTTCTTTCTTTCTTTCTTTCTTTCTTTTATCATCTCTTTTTTCATCCGTTATTTCTTAAAATCGCTCTTTCTTTTTTTCTTTTATCATCTCTCTTTTTTCTATCCACTATTTCTTTATAATCTTTCTTTCTTTCTTTCTTTTTCATAGTCTCTTTTTCTATCCACTATTTCTTATAAGATTTTTCTTTCATTTTCTTTCTTTTTTTGTCATTTTCTTTTTCTATCCACTATTTCTTATAATCGCTCTTTTTCTTTCTTTCTCGTGTCATCTCTCTTTTTCTATCCACTATTTTTCTATAATCGCTCTTTCTTTCTTTTTCTTTCTTTTTTATTATCATCTCTCTTTTTCTATCCACTATTTCTTATAATCGCTCTTTCTTTTCTTTCTTTCTTTCTTTCTTTCTCATTTCTTTTCTTTCCACTTTTTTTTTTCTTTCTTTCTTTTTTCTTTTCTTTCTTTCTCATCTTCCATTTTCTCCTTCTTTTTCTTTCTTTCTTCATTTCTTTTAATCTTTGTTTTCTTTCTTTTCTTTCTTTCTTTTCTTTCTTTCTTTTTTTCTTTCCTTTTCTTTCTTTCTTTCGCGTTTTCTTTCTTTCTTTTTTCTTTCTTTTCTTTCTTTTTCATCCACTCATCTTCCTAAGTTCTTTTCTTTCTTTCTTTTCTCGTATCTTTCTTTTTTTCTTTATCCACTCTTTCTTTTCTTTCTTTCTTTCTTTCTGCCTTTCTTTCTGCGTTTCATCTCTTTCTTTCTTCCACTATTTCTTTTAATCTTTCTTTCTTTCTTTTTTCTTTCTTTCTCCTTCTCCATCTTTCTTTTACCTTTCTTTATTTCTTTCTTTCTTTCTTTTCTTTCTTTCTTCTTTTTTTCTTTTTTCTTTCTTTCTTTTCTTTTCTTTCTTTTTTTTTCTGCCTTTCTTTCTTTCTTTCTCGTTTCCTCCTGTCATTTTCCTATCCTTTTCTTTCTTTCTTTTCTTCCTCCAATCTTCTTTCTTTCTTTCTTTCTTTCTTTCTTTCTTTTCTTTTTCTTTTCTTATAAGTTTTTTTCTTTCTTTCTCTTTTCTTTTTTTTCTATTTCTTTTTCTGTCTTTCTTTCTTTCATTTTCTTTCTTTTTTTCTCTTGTTTTCTATCTTTTTTTCTATCTTTCTTTCTTTTTTTCTTTCTTTCTTTCTTTCTTTCTTTATGCCTTTCTTTCTTCCTTTCCCTTTCTTTCTTAATTTCTTTCTTTCTTTCTTTCTTTTATTTTCTTTTTCTATCCACTATTTCTTTAATCGCTTTTTTTTCTTTCTTTCTTTCTTTCTTTATTTCTCTTTTCTATCCACTATTTCTTTTCTTTCTTTCTTTCTTTCTTTCTTTCTTCAATTCTTTTTCATTTCTTTTTTTCATCAGTTCTTTTTTCTTTCCACTCTATTTCTTATAATCTTCTTTTCTTTCTTTCTTTTCTTTCTTTCTTTCTTTCTTTCTTTGTACATCTTTCTTTTTTCTATCCACTTTTTCTTTCTTAATACCTTTCTTTTCTTTCTTTCCTTTTCTTTCTTTTTTTATCCCTTTTTCTTTCTTTCTTTCTTTCTTTCTTTCTTTCTTTCATTCTTTTTTTCTCCACTTTCTGCCTTTCTTTCTTTCTTTCTTTCTTTTCTTTCTCGTTTCCTCCTGTCATTTCCTCCAGTTCTTTTTCTTTCTTTCGTACTCTCCATCTTGAATTTCTTTCTTTCTTTCTTTCTTTCTTTTCTTTCTTTTCTTTCTTTCTTTGCTTAACTTTCTTTCTTTCTTTCTTTCTTTCTTTCTTTCTTTTCTTTCTTTCTTTCTTTTCTTTTCTTTTTACTTTCTTTCTTTACAGCGTTTCCTCCTATTTTTCTTTCTTTTTTTCTTTCTTTTATCATCTCTCTTTTTATCCCTTTCTTTCTTTCTTTAATCTTTCTTTCTTTCTTTTTCTTTCTTTTCTTTCTTTCCTCTCTTTTCTTTCTTTACAGCTTTTCCTCCCTTCATTTTCCTTTCTTTTTTCTTTCTCCTTCATCTTTCTTTCTTTCCTTTATTTCTTTTCTTCCGTTTTTTCTTTCTTTCTTTCTTTTCTTTCTTTTTCATCTTTTTCTGTCTTTTCCTCCAATTTCTTTTTCTTTCTTTCTTTCTCTCCATCTCTCTTTTCTTTCTTTTCTTTCTTTTCGCTCTTTCTTTCTTTCTTTCTTTCTTTTCTTTCTTTCTTTCTTTCTTTCTTTAATCTTTCTTTCTTTCTTTTCTTTTTTTTTTTCTTATTTTTTATAATTCTTTTTCTTTCTTTCTTTCCCTCTTTCTCGAATTTTCTTTCATTTCTTCCTTTCATTTCTTTCTTTCTTTCTTTTCTTTCTTTTTCTCTTTTTCTTTCCATTTTCTTTTTCCTCTTTCTTTCATTTCTTTCTTTTCTTTCTTTTCTCTCTTTTTCTTCCACTCTTTCTTTTCTTCTTTCTTTTCTTTCTTTTTTCTTTCTTCTTTCTCATTTCCTTTCTTTCTTATAATCTTTCTTTCTTTTCTTTCTTTCTTTCTTTCTTTATGCCTTTCTTTATTTGCCTTTCTTTCTTTCTTTGTTTCTTCTATTATCTTTTCTTTTTTTTCTTTCTTTTCTTTTAATCGCTCTTTCTTTCTTTCTTTCTTTTTTCTATCTTTCTTTTTTTCTTTCTTTATTTCTTCTTTCTTTCTTTCTTTCTTTTCTTTCTTTCATTTCTTTTTCTATTCTTTTCTTATTTTCTTTTTTCTTTTCTTTTCTTTCTTCTTTGAGATTCTCTTATATTTTCTTCCTTTTTTCTTTCTTTTTTCTTTCTTTCTTTCTTTCTTTCTTTCAAGTTTTTTTCCTTTTTCTTTTTATCTTTCTTTTTCTTTTCTTTTTTTCTCGGACATCTCTCTCTTTTTCTTTCTCTTCCGTTCTTTCTTTCTCTTTCTTTCTTTCTTTCTTTCTTTCTTTCTCATGTCATCTCTCTTTTTTTTATGCTTTTGCCTTTTCTTTCTTTCTTTCTTTCATTTCTTTTTCTTTTTCTTTCTTTCTTTCTGCCTTTTCTTTTTTTTCCTTTCTTTCTTTCTTTACGTCATTTTCTTATCATTTCCTTCTTTTTCTTTTCTTCTCATGTGCTCTCCTTTCTTGGATCTTCTTTCTTTCTTGCTTTTTTTGCTTTCTTTCTTTTCTTTCTCGTTTCTTTCGCCATTTTTCTCTTTTTTTTTTTTTCTTTCTTTCTTCCTTTCTTTTTTTCCTTTGTCTCTTTCTTCTAGTTTTTCTATCCATTTTTTCTTTCTTTCTTTCTTTCTTTTCATGTCTTTTTACTTTGTTTCTTTGATTTTCTACTTTCTTTTTTTTCTTTTTGGTCTTGTATTTCTTTCTTCTTTCTTCTTTCTTTTCTTTTCTTTCTTCGTCTTTTCATATCATCTTCTTTTCTATCTTCTTTTTTTCTTTTTCTTTCTTTCTCATACTTTCCACTTTGTTTCTTCTTTCTCTCTCTCTCTCTCTCTCTTTCTTCACTTTTTTCACTTGTTTCTTTCTTTTATTTCTTTTTTCTTATTTCTGTTTTTCTCGTACTTTCTTTCTTGACTCTTATTTCTCTTTCAACTTTCTTATATTTTTCCTTCATTTTTTTAAATAATATTTTTTAGTTTATTTTGTTTTTCCTGTTTTTTTTTCTGTTTTCTTCTTTGTCTTTTCCTCCGTCCTTTTTTTTTTTTTTTTTTCTACACTTTGATTTTTTCCTTTTTTTTCTTTTCCTTTTTTTCTTTATTCCTTATAAACATTTATTCTATAATAAATATAGCTGTTAATTTTCTCCTGCCTTTTATTCTATTTCTTTTCTCTTTCATCTTGGTTTTTGTTACTTTTGGGAAGCTAACACTCTCTTTTCATCTCTTTTCTTTTCTTCTTGTAATCTTAGATCTTTTATTTGTTATTTTCTTTTCTTTCCAAATTTCTTTCTCTTTTCTATTCCTATTTTCTCTTCAATTTCGCTCTTATCTTTTCTTTTAATCGAATTTTTATTATTGTTTATTCTTGTATTTATGACTTATTTTCTTTTTCTTTTCTTTAATTTCTATTCTTTTTGATGGCAGTCCATCGATAATCGACTCTTTTCCACCCTCATTTTCTCCTATCTTACCATGTTGGTTTTTTTACTTTGGTTTGCTTTCTTTCTTTTTCTTTTCCCCAGGGCACACTTTCTTTTCTGGCGTCTGCGGAAAGAATGGCGACTTTATTTCTTTTTCTTTCGGATTTTACTGAGTTATTTATTAACTGCCTTCTATCTTCAGGACCCTCCTATCAGATTTTCCATTCAGTTTTCTTTCTTTTCTTTCATTCTCTTTTTCTTTTCTTGTATATATGACCGAATAGTCTTTTGTTGCTATTTACCCATAGTTTCTTCACGAGGTGGTGAATTCATTTTTCAATCCTGGTAACACTTCGTGAATATCTTGAATTTTCAAATTCGAACTCGACTCTCTTATTCTTAAGTGCCCCCAATTTCCTTGGGTTGCCCGGAACGTTCAACCGTTAAAACACGTCAAATTTATCGACAGATATATATATATATATATATATATATATATAATCTACTTAATTTATGATCATTTGAAGCATGCTTTCTGTCTATCTCTTTCTTTCTCTTTTCTTCAATTTGCATTTTGAAAATGGAAGGTTATACGATGCAATTTAGACATTTGTTGCATTTTTTTTATTTTACCGTAAAGGCAAAAATACCACGCAAGCACTTAAAACAGATCTTTGCCTGTGCACAGTGTGGATTCTTTAGGTCTTTCTTTCTGTACGGAAGTCGTCTATTAGGATTTTAGGTTGGTGATTGTTCTTTATTGATGAAGAACTTTGGCCATTTTCTCTCTCCTACAGATCAACTTATAAATTAATATATTTTGAAACACTAGATTTTCAAACTTCTTTCTTTTTTCTTTTCTTTCTTTTACGTTACTCAAATCGCTCTTTCTTTTGGGTACCACATGATTTCTTTTTTTTTTCTTTTTTCTTTCATTTCATCTTCTATTTCATTTATAAACTCCTATCTTTTGCCTATCTCTTTTTCTTTCTTTTCTTTTCTTTCTTTCTTTCTTTGTTTTTTTACTTCTATTTCTTTCTTTCTTTCTTTTTTCTTTTTTTCTTTTTTTTCTTTCTTTCTTTTCTATTTTTCTTATCTTTTTCTATCTTTCTCTGCATATCTTGGTGGGATTTTTTCTTTCTTTCTTTCTTTTCTTTCAATTATTTTTTCTTTCTTTCTTCGCAAGCGATAAATTCTATTTCATTTTCTTTCTTTCTTTCTTTTTCTTTTCTTTTTCCAGAGGATGCCAGACCTGCAGTTTCTTCTATCTCATTTTCTCTCTATCTTTTCGCCAGACTTTTTTCTTCGGATTTTTCTTTCTTTCAGTTTCTTTCAAAATCTTCTCTTTTCTTTCTTATTTTCTTTCTTTGGATGACATAAAAAAAATTTCTCAAGTTCTTTCTTTCTTTCTTTCTAGGGCAGATTTCTTTTTTTCTTGAAGGAACGGCTATCTAGTTCTTTCTTTCTTTCTTTCTTTTCTTTTCTTTGAATAAATATTTAATATTTCTTTCTTTTTTTATTTCTTTCTTAAAAAATCTTCTAAACTTTCTTTCTCTCTATCTAATGTCTATTTCTTTTCTTTTTTCTTTCTTTTCTTTCTTTTCTTTCTTTCTTTCATTTTTTTTCTTCTTTCTTGTATCACCCCTTTCTATTTCTTTATTTTCTTATGAATGAATAAATAGCAATTTCTTCTATCCGTGCGTCTCCTATTTTCCCTAACTTTTTCCCTTTTCTTTCTTTCTACATAGACTTTCTTTCCTTTCTGGAATCAGGATGATTTCATTTTTGTTTTTTTCTTTCTTTTTTGAATTTTCTATCATCAGATTTTGTCTGGATATTTTCGGAACATATCTTTTTTCAAAGACAAAAATTCTTGAAAAAATTAGTGCCGAAAAATTTCACTTTTAATTAGTTTAAAAATAATTTTCTCCCATTGTTTATTTCATTCATCTTTTTTTATTTAGCTTTCAGTTTAAATTTTTTCCAAACATTGTTAACGGAAAAAAGTCTGGATTTCTTTCTTCAAATATCATTCTTTCATTTTCTTCGTTAATTTCTTCTCTCGTTTTTGCTTTGAAGAACTCAACTCTCAGCCTCAATTTATTTGGATTAAATCTTTTTTTTATATAAATCTAGACTCTATAGCCCAAATCTTTCTTTTTGGCCATAATTTTAATTTGTTTTCCTCATATCTTTAAAGAAACGTCTTTTAGGTTTCTTTCCTTTCTTTTTTTCTTTATCTTTCTTTCTTTCTCTTTTTTTCTTTTTTTTTGTTTTGAACTGCCATGGGACCTCTTATGTTTTTTTTTTAATCTTTATTTTTAAATAATTAATTATATATATATAGTTTATAGACTTTTTGAGAATTTTAAACCACAGTTAAGTACATTCCATGAAAAAATTTCTTTCTTTTACGGCCACTTCTATTTCTTTCTTTCTTACTTCTCTAAATCAAACGACAAAATTTTGAATAATCATAATTTTCTCTTCTTCTTTAACTCTTATTTTTTTCACTTTATTTCTTTCATCTTTTTTTCTTTCTTTCGGAATGTAAAAAGCGACTTCTATTTCTTTCTTTGAGTCACAGACATCTTTCAGCGACTGGCTAAATTATGATCAATTAAGCTCTAACTTTCAGCCTTCTCTTTCTTACCAGATAAATTTTCTTTTTTCTTGACACATATGAAAAAAAATCACGATTTTTATATTCATTCTTTCTTATATATTAATTAGTCTTGTTATATTTATATATATATATATATATTTATATCTAAAATATATACATATATTCTGTCTATTTCTTGTAATTATGGATTAATTTATTTACCAGTGCATCAATCTTTTATATATATATATTATGCTGGACACTCTTATTCCTTTAAATATTCTTTCTTTTTTGTAAACCGTCACGAAAAAAAATTGCGAACTTTCCATTTGGTCCTAATATTTCTAAATTTCAAAATCTGTTGCTTTTCCTATGGCTTTATGTCCTTTCTGAATTTTTCTTTTCTTTATATGCTTATGTTAATTGTTTATTTATGTGAATAATGTGAATGGTCTTCATCTTAAAATCTCTATTAAATAATAAATCTTTCTTTCTTCCTTTAATTCGCATTTGGATTTTGTTTTGTTTTTTCATATTGAATATTTTTTCTACATATACTTTACGGCATTAAACACTATTTATATATATGATTCACTAAGAACATCCAGTTCTTTATAGGGATTCTCAATTGGTGATTTATGTGTCCTAGAATTATTAGTCTTTAATTTCCTCTTTAATATTTATTTTTTAAAAAACATACAGTGATTGGGATTTTTTTTTTTTTAAATTATAAACCGTACATCTCTGATTTTAATCCCTCCTTTTCAATCTCAGTGAAAACCAGCCTGACAATTTAGAAAATACTGAAAAAAAATGTCATCCTGATTTATCCATATGAAAATGTTTAAAACATGACCAGTTCTACCTGGTTTCTTAATTCTAATATATATATATATATATATATAATATATATACTATTCTTCAAGTGGAAAATTTGAAAATTCAATGTTCTAATTCCACCATAACCTAAACCAGTGTCATTGAATTTCAAAGTAAATTAATTTAAATTTTTTGAGTTCTTCATTAAAGATGAAGAAGAGAATTGAAATTCAAAATCAAATTAAAAATATACTGTAACTATATTTAATATCTGTCCCTCCTATATGGTAGTGAATAACTGGACAATCTCCTCTACAGAAAACAGAGACTTGAAACAAAAAACAAAGAAAAATTTACTAAACTGTTGATAATATCAGTCCTCTATATGGCAGTGAATGCTGGACAATCTCCTCACAGATGAAGAAATACTTGAAACAACAGAAACAAAGAAAAAGAGTACTGAACTGTTATGTAATATCAGTCCTCCTATATTACAGTGAATGCTGGACAATCTCCTCACAGATGAAACTGAAACTTGAAACAACAGAAACAAAAGAAAAAGTACTGAACTGAATTTTAGCCTTATCAGTCCTTTATATGGCAGTGAATTTCTGGACAATCTCCTCACAGATGAAGAAGAAACTTGAATTAATAGAAACAAAAGAATTAGTACTGAACTGTTACGTAATATCAGTCCTCCTATATGGCAGTGAATGCTGGACAATCTCCTCACAGATGAAGAAGAGACTTGAAACAACAGAAACAAAAAAAAGAGTACTGAACTGTTACGTAATATCAGTCCTCCTATATGGCAGTGAATGCTGGACAATCTCCTCACAGATGAAGAAGAGACTTGAAACAACAGAAACAAAGAAAAGAGTACTGAACTGTTACGTAATATCAGTCCTCCTATATGGCAGTGAATGCTGGACAATCTCCTCACAGATGAAGAAAAGACTTGAAACAACAGAAACTAAAAAGAAAAGAGTACTGAACTGTTACGTAATATCAGTCCTCCTATATGGCAGTGAATGCTGGACAATCTCCTCACAGATGAAGAAGAGACTTGAAACAACAGAAACAAAGAAAAAAAGTACTGAACTGTTACGTAATATCAGTCCTCCTATATGGCAGTGAATGCTGGACAATCTCCTCACAGATGAAGAAGAGACTTGAAACAACAGAAACAAAGAAAAGAGTACTGAACTGTTTATAATATCAGTCCTCCTATATGGCAGTGAATGCTGGACAATCTCCTCACAGATGAAGAAGAGACTTGAAACAACAGAAACAAAAGAAAAGAGTACTGAACTGTTACGTAATATCAGTCCTCCTATATGGCAGTGAATGCTGGACAATCTCCTCACAGATGAAGAAGAGACTTGAAACAACAGAAACAAAAAAAAAGTACTGAACTGTTATGTAATATCAGTCCTCCTATATATATGAATGCTGGACAATCTCCTCACAGATGAAGAAGAGACTTGAAACAACAGAAACAAAAGAAAAGAGTACTGAACTGTTACGTAATATCAGTCCTCCTATATGGCAGTGAATGCTGGACAATCTCCTCACAGATGAAGAAGAGACTTGAAACAACAGAAACAAAAAAAAAAGAGTACTGAACTGTTACGTAATATCAGTCCTCCTATATGGCAGTGAATGCTGGACAATCTCCTCACAGATGAAGAAGAGACTTGAAACAACAGAAAAAAAAAGAAAAAGAGTACTGAACTGTTACGTAATATCAGTCCTCCTATATGGCAGTGAATGCTGGACAATCTCCTCACAGATGAAGAAGAGACTTGAAACAACAGAAACAAAGAAAAGAGTACTGAACTGTTACGTAATATCAGTCCTCCTATATGGCAGTGAATGCTGGACAATCTCCTCACAGATGAAGAAGAGACTTGAAACAACAGAAACAAAAAAAAAGAGTACTGAACTGTTACGTAATATCAGTCCTCCTATATGGCAGTGAATGCTGGACAATCTCCTCACAGATGAAGAAGAGACTTGAAACAACAGAAACAAAGAAAAGAGTACTGAACTGTTACGTAATATCAGTCCTCCTATATGGCAGTGAATGCTGGACAATCTCCTCACAGATGAAGAAAAGACTTGAAACAACAGAAACAAAAAGAAAAAAGTACTGAACTGTTACGTAATATCAGTCCTCCTATATGGCAGTGAATGCTGGACAATCTCCTCACAGATGAAGAAGAGACTTGAAACAACAGAAACAAAAAAAAGTGTACTGAACTGACAACTGTTACGTAATATCAGTCCTCCTATATGGCAGTGAATGCTGGACAATCTCCTCACAGATGAAGAAGAGACTTGAAACAACAGAAACAAAAAAAGAGTACTGAACTGTTACGTAATATCAGTCCTCCTATATGGCAGTGAATGCTGGACAATCTCCTCACAGATGAAGAAGAGACTTGAAACAACAGAAACAAAGAAAAAGTACTGAACTGTTACGTAATATCAGTCCTCCTATATGGCAGTGAATGCTGGACAATCTCCTCACAGATGAAGAAGAGACTTGAAACAACAGAAACAAAAGAAAAGAGTACTGAACTGTTACGTAATATCAGTCCTCCTATATGGCAGTGAATGCTGGACAATCTCCTCACAGATGAAGAAGAGACTTGAAACAACAGAAACAAAGAAAAGAGTACTGAACTGTTACGTAATATCAGTCCTCCTATATGGCAGTGAATGCTGGACAATCTCCTCACAGATGAAGAAGAGACTTGAAACAACAGAAACAAAAGAAAAGAGTACTGAACTGTTACGTAATATCAGTCCTCCTATATGGCAGTGAATGCTGGACAATCTCCTCACAGATGAAGAAGAGACTTGAAACAACAGAAACAAAGAAAAAAGAGTACTGAACTGTTACGTAATATCAGTCCTCCTATATGGCAGTGAATGCTGGACAATCTCCTCACAGATGAAGAAGAGACTTGAAACAACAGAAACAAAGAAAAAGAGTACTGAACTGTTACGTAATATCAGTCCTCCTATATGGCAGTGAATGCTGGACAATCTCCTCACAGATGAAGAAGAGACTTGAAACAACAGAAACAAAAGAAAAGAGTACTGAACTGTTACGTAATATCAGTCCTCCTATATGGCAGTGAATGCTGGACAATCTCCTCACAGATGAAGAAGAGACTTGAAACAACAGAAACAAACAAAAAGAGTACTGAACTGTTACGTAATATCAGTCCTCCTATATGGCAGTGAATGCTGGACAATCTCCTCACAGATGAAGAAGAGACTTGAAACAACAGAAACAAAAAAAAAAAAGTACTGAACTGTTACGTAATATCAGTCCTCCTATATGGCAGTGAATGCTGGACAATCTCCTCACAGATGAAGAAGAGACTTGAAACAACAGAAACAAAGAAAAAGAGTACTGAACTGTTACGTAATATCAGTCCTCCTATATGGCAGTGAATGCTGGACAATCTCCTCACAGATGAAGAAGAGACTTGAAACAACAGAAACAAAGAAAAGAGTACTGAACTGTTACGTAATATCAGTCCTCCTATATGGCAGTGAATGCTGGACAATCTCCTCACAGATGAAGAAGAGACTTGAAACAACAGAAACAAAAAGAAAAGAGTACTGAACTGTTACGTAATATCAGTCCTCCTATATGGCAGTGAATGCTGGACAATCTCCTCACAGATGAAGAAGAGACTTGAAACAACAGAAAAAAAGAAAAGAGTACTGAACTGTTACGTAATATCAGTCCTCCTATATGGCAGTGAATGCTGGACAATCTCCTCACAGATGAAGAAGAGACTTGAAACAAGAGAAACAAAGAAAAGAGTACTGAACTGTTACGTAATATCAGTCCTCCTATATGGCAGTGAATGCTGGACAATCTCCTCACAGATGAAGAAGAGACTTGAAACAACAGAAACAAAGAAAAGAGTACTGAACTGTTACGTAATATCAGTCCTCCTATATGGCAGTGAATGCTGGACAATCTCCTCACAGATGAAGAAGAGACTTGAAACAACAGAAACAAAAGAAAAAAGAGTACTGAACTGTTACGTAATATCAGTCCTCCTATATGGCAGTGAATGCTGGACAATCTCCTCTCACAGATGAAGAAGAGACTTGAAACAACAGAAACAAAAGAAAAAGAGTACTGAACTGTTACGTAATATCAGTCCTCCTATATGGCAGTGAATGCTGGACAATCTCCTCACAGATGAAGAAGAGACTTGAAACAACAGAAACAAAGAAAAGAGTACTGAACTGTTACGTAATATCAGTCCTCCTATATGGCAGTGAATGCTGGACAATCTCCTCACAGATGAAGAAAGAGACTTGAAACAACAGAAACAAAAGAAAAGAGTACTGAACTGTTACGTAATATCAGTCCTCCTATATGGCAGTGAATGCTGGACAATCTCCTCACAGATGAAGAAGAGACTTGAAACAACAGAAACAAAGAAAAAAAAGTACTGAACTGTTATATAATATCAGTCCTCCTATATGGCAGTGAATGCTGGACAATCTCCTCACAGATGAAGAAGAGACTTGAAACAACAGAAACAAAGAAAAAGAGTACTGAACTGTTACGTAATATCAGTCCTCCTATATGGCAGTGAATGCTGGACAATCTCCTCACAGATGAAGAAGAGACTTGAAACAACAGAAACAAAGAAAAAGAGTACTGAACTGTTACGTAATATCAGTCCTCCTATATGGCAGTGAATGCTGGACAATCTCCTCACAGATGAAGAAGAGACTTGAAACAACAGAAACAAAAGAAAAGAGTACTGAACTGTTACGTAATATCAGTCCTCCTATATGGCAGTGAATGCTGGACAATCTCCTCACAGATGAAGAAGAGACTTGAAACAACAGAAACAAAAGAAAAGAGTACTGAACTGTTACGTAATATCAGTCCTCCTATATGGCAGTGAATGCTGGACAATCTCCTCACAGATGAAGAAGAGACTTGAAACAACAGAAACAAAAAAAAAGAGTACTGAACTGTTACGTAATATCAGTCCTCCTATATGGCAGTGAATGCTGGACAATCTCCTCACAGATGAAGAAGAGACTTGAAACAACAGAAACAAAAGAAAAAGAGTACTGAACTGTTACGTAATATCAGTCCTCCTATATGGCAGTGAATGCTGGACAATCTCCTCACAGATGAAGAAGAGACTTGAAACAACAGAAACAAAGAAAAAAGAGTACTGAACTGTTATGTAATATCAGTCCTCCTATATGGCAGTGAATGCTGGACAATCTCCTCACAGATGAAGAAGAGACTTGAAACAACAGAAACAAAAGAAAAGAGTACTGAACTGTTACGTAATATCAGTCCTCCTATATGGCAGTGAATGCTGGACAATCTCCTCACAGATGAAGAAGAGACTTGAAACAACAGAAACAAAGAAAAAAAGAGTACTGAACTGTTACGTAATATCAGTCCTCCTATATGGCAGTGAATGCTGGACAATCTCCTCACAGATGAAGAAAGACTTGAAACAACAGAAACAAACAAAAAGAGTACTGAACTGTTACGTAATATCAGTCCTCCTATATGGCAGTGAATGCTGGACAATCTCCTCACAGATGAAGAAGAGACTTGAAACAACAGAAACAAAAAAAAGAGTACTGAACTGTTACGTAATATCAGTCCTCCTATATGGCAGTGAATGCTGGACAATCTCCTCACAGATGAAGAAGAGACTTGAAACAACAGAAACAAAAGAAAAGAGTACTGAACTGTTATATAATATCAGTCCTCCTATATGGCAGTGAATGCTGGACAATCTCCTCACAGATGAAGAAAGAGACTTGAAACAACAGAAACAAAAGAAAAGAGTACTGAACTGTTACGTAATATCAGTCCTCCTATATGGCATTGAATGCTGGACAATCTCCTCACAGATGAAGAAGAGACTTGAAACAACAGAAACAAAGAAAAAGAGTACTGAACTGTTATATAATATCAGTCCTCCTATATGGCAGTGAATGCTGGACAATCTCCTCACAGATGAAGAAGAGACTTGAAACAACAGAAACAAAGAAAAGAGTACTGAACTGTTACGTAATATCAGTCCTCCTATATGGCAGTGAATGCTGGACAATCTCCTCACAGATGAAGAAGAGACTTGAAACAACAGAAACAAAAGAAAAGAGTACTGAACTGTTACGTAATATCAGTCCTCCTATATGGCAGTGAATGCTGGACAATCTCCTCACAGATGAAGAAGAGACTTGAAACAACAGAAACAAAGAAAAAGAGTACTGAACTGTTACGTAATATCAGTCCTCCTATATGGCAGTGAATGCTGGACAATCTCCTCACAGATGAAGAAGAGACTTGAAACAACAGAAACAAAAGAAAAGAGTACTGAACTGTTACGTAATATCAGTCCTCCTATATGGCAGTGAATGCTGGACAATCTCCTCACAGATGAAGAAGAGACTTGAAACAACAGAAACAAAGAAAAAAGAGTACTGAACTGTTACGTAATATCAGTCCTCCTATATGGCAGTGAATGCTGGACAATCTCCTCACAGATGAAGAAGAGACTTGAAACAACAGAAACAAAAGAAAAGAGTACTGAACTGTTACGTAATATCAGTCCTCCTATATGGCAGTGAATGCTGGACAATCTCCTCACAGATGAAGAAGAGACTTGAAACAACAGAAACAAAAGAAAAGAGTACTGAACTGTTACGTAATATCAGTCCTCCTATATGGCAGTGAATGCTGGACAATCTCCTCACAGATGAAGAAGAGACTTGAAACAACAGAAACAAAGAAAAGAGTACTGAACTGTTACGTAATATCAGTCCTCCTATATGGCAGTGAATGCTGGACAATCTCCTCACAGATGAAGAAGAGACTTGAAACAACAGAAACAAAGAAAAGAGTACTGAACTGTTACGTAATATCAGTCCTCCTATATGGCAGTGAATGCTGGACAATCTCCTCACAGATGAAGAAGAGACTTGAAACAACAGAAACAAAAGAAAAGAGTACTGAACTGTTATGTAATATCAGTCCTCCTATATGGCAGTGAATGCTGGACAATCTCCTCACAGATGAAGAAGAGACTTGAAACAACAGAAACAAAAGAAAAGAGTACTGAATTGTTACGTAATATCAGTCCTCCTATATGGCAGTGAATGCTGGACAATCTCCTCACAGATGAAGAAGAGACTTGAAACAACAGAAACAAAGAAAAGAGTACTGAACTGTTATGTAATATCAGTCCTCCTATATGGCAGTGAATGCTGGACAATCTCCTCACAGATGAAGAAGAGACTTGAAACAACAGAAACAAAGAAAAGAGTACTGAACTGTTATGTAATATCAGTCCTCCTATATGGCAGTGAATGCTGGACAATCTCCTCACAGATGAAGAAGAGACTTGAAACAACAGAAACAAAAGAAAAAGAGTACTGAACTGTTACGTAATATCAGTCCTCCTATATGGCAGTGAATGCTGGACAATCTCCTCACAGATGAAGAAGAGACTTGAAACAACAGAAACAAAAAAAAAGAGTACTGAACTGTTACGTAATATCAGTCCTCCTATATGGCAGTGAATGCTGGACAATCTCCTCACAGATGAAGAAGAGACTTGAAACAACAGAAACAAAGAAAAAAAGAGTACTGAACTGTTACGTAATATCAGTCCTCCTATATGGCAGTGAATGCTGGACAATCTCCTCACAGATGAAGAAGAGACTTGAAACAACAGAAACAAAGAAAAGAGTACTGTACTGAACTGTTACGTAATATCAGTCCTCCTATATGGCAGTGAATGCTGGACAATCTCCTCACAGATGAAGAAAGAGACTTGAAACAACAGAAACAAAGAAAAGAGTACTGAACTGTTACGTAATATCAGTCCTCCTATATGGCAGTGAATGCTGGACAATCTCCTCACAGATGAAGAAGAGACTTGAAACAACAGAAACAAAAAAAGAGTACTGAACTGTTACGTAATATCAGTCCTCCTATATGGCAGTGAATGCTGGACAATCTCCTCACAGATGAAGAAGAGACTTGAAACAACAGAAACAAAAAGAGTACTGAACTGTTACGTAATATCAGTCCTCCTATATGGCAGTGAATGCTGGACAATCTCCTCACAGATGAAGAAGAGACTTGAAACAACAGAAACAAAGAAAAGAGTACTGAACTGTTACGTAATATCAGTCCTCCTATATGGCAGTGAATGCTGGACAATCTCCTCACAGATGAAGAAGAGACTTGAAACAACAGAAACAAAGAAAAGAGTACTGAACTGTTACGTAATATCAGTCCTCCTATATGGCAGTGAATGCTGGACAATCTCCTCACAGATGAAGAAGAGACTTGAAACAACAGAAACAAAGAAAAAGAGTACTGAACTGTTACGTAATATCAGTCCTCCTATATGGCAGTGAATGCTGGACAATCTCCTCACAGATGAAGAAGAGACTTGAAACAACAGAAACAAAGAAAAGAGTACTGAACTGTTACGTAATATCAGTCCTCCTATATGGCAGTGAATGCTGGACAATCTCCTCACAGATGAAGAAGAGACTTGAAACAACAGAAACAAAAAAAAAGAGTACTGAACTGTTACGTAATATCAGTCCTCCTATATGGCAGTGAATGCTGGACAATCTCCTCACAGATGAAGAAGAGACTTGAAACAACAGAAACAAAGAAAAGAGTACTGAACTGTTACGTAATATCAGTCCTCCTATATGGCAGTGAATGCTGGACAATCTCCTCACAGATGAAGAAGAGACTTGAAACAACAGAAACAAAAAAAAAGAGTACTGAACTGTTACGTAATATCAGTCCTCCTATATGGCAGTGAATGCTGGACAATCTCCTCACAGATGAAGAAGAGACTTGAAACAACAGAAACAAACAAAAAGAGTACTGAACTGTTACGTAATATCAGTCCTCCTATATGGCAGTGAATGCTGGACAATCTCCTCACAGATGAAGAAGAGACTTGAAACAACAGAAACAAAAGAAAAAGTACTGAACTGTTACGTAATATCAGTCCTCCTATATGGCAGTGAATGCTGGACAATCTCCTCACAGATGAAGAAGAGACTTGAAACAACAGAAACAAAGAAAAAAGTACTGAACTGTTATATAATATCAGTCCTCCTATATGGCAGTGAATGCTGGACAATCTCCTCACAGATGAAGAAGAGACTTGAAACAACAGAAACAAAAGAAAAGAGTACTGAACTGTTACATAATATCAGTCCTCCTATATGGCAGTGAATGCTGGACAATCTCCTCACAGATGAAGAAGAGACTTGAAACAACAGAAACAAAAGAAAAAAGAGTACTGAACTGTTACGTAATATCAGTCCTCCTATATGGCAGTGAATGCTGGACAATCTCCTCACAGATGAAGAAGAGACTTGAAACAACAGAAACAAAGAAAAGAGTACTGAACTGTTACGTAATATCAGTCCTCCTATATGGCAGTGAATGCTGGACAATCTCCTCACAGATGAAGAAGAGACTTGAAACAACAGAAACAAAAGAAAAGAGTACTGAACTGTTACGTAATATCAGTCCTCCTATATGGCAGTGAATGCTGGACAATCTCCTCACAGATGAAGAAGAGACTTGAAACAACAGAAACAAAGAAAAGAGTACTGAACTGTTACGTAATATCAGTCCTCCTATATGGCAGTGAATGCTGAACAATCTCCTCACAGATGAAGAAGAGACTTGAAACAACAGAAACAAAGAGTACTGAACTGTTACGTAATATCAGTCCTCCTATATGGCAGTATATACTGGACAATCTCCTCACAGATAAAGAAGAGACTTGAACCAACAGAAACAAAGAAAAGAGTACTGAACTGTTACGGAATATCAGTCCTCCTATATGGCAGTGAATGCTGGACAATCACCTCACAGTTGAAGAAGAGACTTGAAACAACAGAAACAAAGAGTACTGAACTGTTACGTAATATCAGTCCTCCTATATGGCAGTGAATGCTGGACAATCTCCTCACAGATGAAGAAGAGACTTGAAACAACAGAAACAAAAGAAAAGAGTACTGAACTGTTACGTAATATCAGTCCTCCTATATGGCAGTGAATGCTGGACAATCTCCTCACAGATGAAGAAGAGACTTGAAACAACAGAAAAAAAAAAAAAGAGTACTGAACTGTTACGTAATATCAGTCCTCCTATATGGCAGTGAATGCTGGACAATCTCCTCACAGATGAAGAAGAGACTTGAAACAACAGAAACAAAGAAAAGAGTACTGAACTGTTACGTAATATCAGTCCTCCTATATGGCAGTGAATGCTGGACAATCTCCTCACAGATGAAGAAGAGACTTGAAACAACAGAAACAAAAGAAAAAAGAGTACTGAACTGTTACGTAATATCAGTCCTCCTATATGGCAGTGAATGCTGGACAATCTCCTCACAGATGAAGAAGAGACTTGAAACAACAGAAACAAAGAAAAGAGTACTGAACTGTTATGTAATATCAGTCCTCCTATATGGCAGTGAATGCTGGACAATCTCCCTCACAGATGAAGAAAGACTTGAAACAACAGAAACAAAGAAAAAGAGTACTGAACTGTTATGTAATATCAGTCCTCCTATATGGCAGTGAATGCTGGACAATCTCCTCACAGATGAAGAAGAGACTTGAAACAACAGAAACAAAGAAAAAAGTACTGAACTGTTACGTAATATCAGTCCTCCTATATGGCAGTGAATGCTGGACAATCTCCTCACAGATGAAGAAGAGACTTGAAACAACAGAAACAAAAGAAAAAGAGTACTGAACTGTTACGTAATATCAGTCCTCCTATATGGCAGTGAATGCTGGACAATCTCCTCACAGATGAAGAAGAGACTTGAAACAACAGAAAAAAAAGAAAAGAGTACTGAACTGTTATGTAATATCAGTCCTCCTATATGGCAGTGAATGCTGGACAATCTCCTCACAGATGAAGAAGAGACTTGAAACAACAGAAACAAAAAAAAGTACTGAACTGTTACGTAATATCAGTCCTCCTATATGGCAGTGAATGCTGGACAATCTCCTCACAGATGAAGAAGAGACTTGAAACAACAGAAACAAAGAAAAGAGTACTGAACTGTTACGTAATATCAGTCCTCCTATATGGCAGTGAATGCTGGACAATCTCCTCACAGATGAAGAAGAGACTTGAAACAACAGAAACAAAGAAAAGAGTACTGAACTGTTATATAATATCAGTCCTCCTATATGGCAGTGAATGCTGGACAATCTCCTCACAGATGAAGAAGAGACTTGAAACAACAGAAACAAAGAAAAGAGTACTGAACTGTTACGTAATATCAGTCCTCCTATATGGCAGTGAATGCTGGACAATCTCCTCACAGATGAAGAAGAGACTTGAAACAACAGAAACAAAAGAAAAAGAGTACTGAACTGTTACGTAATATCAGTCCTCCTATATGGCAGTGAATGCTGGACAATCTCCTCACAGATGAAGAAGAGACTTGAAACAACAGAAACAAAGAAAAGAGTACTGAACTGTTACGTAATATCAGTCCTCCTATATGGCAGTGAATGCTGGACAATCTCCTCACAGATGAAGAAGAGACTTGAAACAACAGAAACAAAAAAAAAGAGTACTGAACTGTTATGTAATATCAGTCCTCCTATATGGCAGTGAATGCTGGACAATCTCCTCACAGATGAAGAAGAGACTTGAAACAACAGAAACAAAAAGAAAAGAGTACTGAACTGTTATATAATATCAGTCCTCCTATATGGCAGTGAATGCTGGACAATCTCCTCACAGATGAAGAAGAGACTTGAAACAACAGAAACAAAGAAAAGAGTACTGAACTGTTATATAATATCAGTCCTCCTATATGGCAGTGAATGCTGGACAATCTCCTCACAGATGAAGAAGAGACTTGAAACAACAGAAACAAAAGAAAAGAGTACTGAACTGTTACGTAATATCAGTCCTCCTATATGGCAGTGAATGCTGGACAATCTCCTCACAGATGAAGAAGAGACTTGAAACAACAGAAACAAAAAAAAAAAGTACTGAACTGTTACGTAATATCAGTCCTCCTATATGGCAGTGAATGCTGGACAATCTCCTCACAGATGAAGAAGAGACTTGAAACAACAGAAACAAAAGAAAAGAGTACTGAACTGTTACGTAATATCAGTCCTCCTATATGGCAGTGAATGCTGGACAATCTCCTCACAGATGAAGAAGAGACTTGAAACAACAGAAACAAAGAAAAGAGTACTGAACTGTTACGTAATATCAGTCCTCCTATATGGCAGTGAATGCTGGACAATCTCCTCACAGATGAAGAAGAGACTTGAAACAACAGAAACAAAGAAAAGAGTACTGAACTGTTACGTAATATCAGTCCTCCTATATGGCAGTGAATGCTGGACAATCTCCTCACAGATGAAGAAGAGACTTGAAACAACAGAAACAAAAAAAAAAAGAGTACTGAACTGTTACGTAATATCAGTCCTCCTATATGGCAGTGAATGCTGGACAATCTCCTCACAGATGAAGAAGAGACTTGAAACAACAGAAACAAAAGAAAAGAGTACTGAACTGTTACGTAATATCAGTCCTCCTATATGGCAGTGAATGCTGGACAATCTCCTCACAGATGAAGAAGAGACTTGAAACAACAGAAACAAAAGAAAAAGAGTACTGAACTGTTACGTAATATCAGTCCTCCTATATGGCAGTGAATGCTGGACAATCTCCTCACAGATGAAGAAGAGACTTGAAACAACAGAAACAAAGAAAAAAGTACTGAACTGTTATATAATATCAGTCCTCCTATATGGCAGTGAATGCTGGACAATCTCCTCACAGATGAAGAAGAGACTTGAAACAACAAAAAAAAGAAAAAGAGTACTGAACTGTTACGTAATATCAGTCCTCCTATATGGCAGTGAATGCTGGACAATCTCCTCACAGATGAAGAAGAGACTTGAAACAACAGAAACAAAGAAAAAGAGTACTGAACTGTTACGTAATATCAGTCCTCCTATATGGCAGTGAATGCTGGACAATCTCCTCACAGATGAAGAAGAGACTTGAAACAACAGAAAAAAAAGAAAAAGAGTACTGAACTGTTACGTAATATCAGTCCTCCTATATGGCAGTGAATGCTGGACAATCTCCTCACAGATGAAGAAGAGACTTGAAACAACAGAAACAAAAGAAAAGAGTACTGAACTGTTACGTAATATCAGTCCTCCTATATGGCAGTGAATGCTGGACAATCTCCTCACAGATGAAGAAGAGACTTGAAACAACAGAAACAAAAGAAAAGAGTACTGAACTGTTACGTAATATCAGTCCTCCTATATGGCAGTGAATGCTGGACAATCTCCTCACAGATGAAGAAGAGACTTGAAACAACAGAAACAAAGAAAAAGAGTACTGAACTGTTACGTAATATCAGTCCTCCTATATGGCAGTGAATGCTGGACAATCTCCTCACAGATGAAGAAGAGACTTGAAACAACAGAAACAAAGAAAAGAGTACTGAACTGTTACGTAATATCAGTCCTCCTATATGGCAGTGAATGCTGGACAATCTCCTCACAGATGAAGAAGAGACTTGAAACAACAGAAACAAAGAAAAAAGAGTACTGAACTGTTACGTAATATCAGTCCTCCTATATGGCAGTGAATGCTGGACAATCTCCTCACAGATGAAGAAGAGACTTGAAACAACAGAAACAAAGAAAAAGAGTACTGAACTGTTACGTAATATCAGTCCTCCTATATGGCAGTGAATGCTGGACAATCTCCTCACAGATGAAGAAGAGACTTGAAACAACAGAAACAAAGAAAAGAGTACTGAACTGTTACGTAATATCAGTCCTCCTATATGGCAGTGAATGCTGGACAATCTCCTCACAGATGAAGAAGAGACTTGAAACAACAGAAACAAAAAAAAAGAGTACTGAACTGTTACGTAATATCAGTCCTCCTATATGGCAGTGAATGCTGGACAATCTCCTCACAGATGAAGAAGAGACTTGAAACAACAGAAACAAAGAAAAAGAGTACTGAACTGTTACGTAATATCAGTCCTCCTATATGGCAGTGAATGCTGGACAATCTCCTCACAGATGAAGAAGAGACTTGAAACAACAGAAACAAAGAAAAGAGTACTGAACTGTTACGTAATATCAGTCCTCCTATATGGCAGTGAATGCTGGACAATCTCCTCACAGATGAAGAAGAGACTTGAAACAACAGAAACAAAAGAAAAGAGTACTGAACTGTTACGTAATATCAGTCCTCCTATATGGCAGTGAATGCTGGACAATCTCCTCACAGATGAAGAAGAGACTTGAAACAACAGAAACAAAGAAAAGAGTACTGAACTGTTACGTAATATCAGTCCTCCTATATGGCAGTGAATGCTGGACAATCTCCTCACAGATGAAGAAGAGACTTGAAACAACAGAAACAAAGAAAAGAGTACTGAACTGTTACGTAATATCAGTCCTCCTATATGGCAGTGAATGCTGGACAATCTCCTCACAGATGAAGAAGAGACTTGAAACAACAGAAACAAAGAAAAGAGTACTGAACTGTTACGTAATATCAGTCCTCCTATATGGCAGTGAATGCTGGACAATCTCCTCACAGATGAAGAAGAGACTTGAAACAACAGAAACAAAGAAAAAGAGTACTGAACTGTTACGTAATATCAGTCCTCCTATATGGCAGTGAATGCTGGACAATCTCCTCACAGATGAAGAAGAGACTTGAAACAACAGAAACAAAAGAAAAGAGTACTGAACTGTTACGTAATATCAGTCCTCCTATATGGCAGTGAATGCTGGACAATCTCACAGATGAAGAAGAGACTTGAAACAACAGAAACAAAGAAAAAGAGTACTGAACTGTTATGTAATATCAGTCCTCCTATATGGCAGTGAATGCTGGACAATCTCCTCACAGATGAAGAAGAGACTTGAAACAACAGAAACAAAGAAAAGAGTACTGAACTGTTACGTAATATCAGTCCTCCTATATGGCAGTGAATGCTGGACAATCTCCTCACAGATGAAGAAGAGACTTGAAACAAAGAAACAAAAGAAAAGAGTACTGAACTGTTATATAATATCAGTCCTCCTATATGGCAGTGAATGCTGGACAATCTCCTCACAGATGAAGAAGAGACTTGAAACAACAGAAACAAAAGAAAAGAGTACTGAACTGTTACGTAATATCAGTCCTCCTATATGGCAGTGAATGCTGGACAATCTCCTCACAGATGAAGAAGAGACTTGAAACAACAGAAACAAAGAAAAGAGTACTGAACTGTTATGTAATATCAGTCCTCCTATATGGCAGTGAATGCTGGACAATCTCCTCACAGATGAAGAAGAGACTTGAAACAACAGAAACAAAAGAAAAGAGTACTGAACTGTTATATAATATCAGTCCTCCTATATGGCAGTGAATGCTGGACAATCTCCTCACAGATGAAGAAGAGACTTGAAACAACAGAAACAAAGAAAAGAGTACTGAACTGTTACGTAATATCAGTCCTCCTATATGGCAGTGAATGCTGGACAATCTCCTCACAGATGAAGAAGAGACTTGAAACAACAGAAACAAAGAAAAAAGAGTACTGAACTGTTACGTAATATCAGTCCTCCTATATGGCAGTGAATGCTGGACAATCTCCTCACAGATGAAGAAGAGACTTGAAACAACAGAAACAAAAGAAAAGAGTACTGAACTGTTACGTAATATCAGTCCTCCTATATGGCAGTGAATGCTGGACAATCTCCTCACAGATGAAGAAGAGACTTGAAACAACAGAAACAAAAGAAAAAGAGTACTGAACTGTTACGTAATATCAGTCCTCCTATATGGCAGTGAATGCTGGACAATCTCCTCACAGATGAAGAAGAGACTTGAAACAACAGAAACAAAAAAAAAAGAGTACTGAACTGTTACGTAATATCAGTCCTCCTATATGGCAGTGAATGCTGGACAATCTCCTCACAGATGAAGAAGAGACTTGAAACAACAGAAACAAAGAAAAGAGTACTGAACTGTTATGTAATATCAGTCCTCCTATATGGCAGTGAATGCTGGACAATCTCCTCACAGATGAAGAAGAGACTTGAAAACAACAGAAACAAAGAAAAGAGTACTGAACTGTTATATAATATCAGTCCTCCTATATGGCAGTGAATGCTGGACAATCTCCTCACAGATGAAGAAGAGACTTGAAACAACAGAAACAAAGAAAAGAGTACTGAACTGTTATATAATATCAGTCCTCCTATATGGCAGTGAATGCTGGACAATCTCCTCACAGATGAAGAAGAGACTTGAAACAACAGAAACAAAAAGAAAAGAGTACTGAACTGTTATATAATATCAGTCCTCCTATATGGCAGTGAATGCTGGACAATCTCCTCACAGATGAAGAAGAGACTTGAAACAACAGAAACAAAAAAAAAGAGTACTGAACTGTTACGTAATATCAGTCCTCCTATATGGCAGTGAATGCTGGACAATCTCCTCACAGATGAAGAAGAGACTTGAAACAACAGAAACAAAGAAAAGAGTACTGAACTGTTACGTAATATCAGTCCTCCTATATGGCAGTGAATGCTGGACAATCTCCTCACAGATGAAGAAGAGACTTGAAACAACAGAAACAAAGAAAAGAGTACTGAACTGTTATATAATATCAGTCCTCCTATATGGCAGTGAATGCTGGACAATCTCCTCACAGATGAAGAAGAGACTTGAAACAACAGAAAAAAAAAGAAAAAGAGTACTGAACTGTTACGTAATATCAGTCCTCCTATATGGCAGTGAATGCTGGACAATCTCCTCACAGATGAAGAAGAGACTTGAAACAACAGAAACAAAAGAAAAGAGTACTGAACTGTTACGTAATATCAGTCCTCCTATATGGCAGTGAATGCTGGACAATCTCCTCACAGATGAAGAAGAGACTTGAAACAACAGAAACAAAAGAAAAGAGTACTGAACTGTTATATAATATCAGTCCTCCTATATGGCAGTGAATGCTGGACAATCTCCTCACAGATGAAGAAGAGACTTGAAACAACAGAAACAAAAGAAAAGAGTACTGAACTGTTATATAATATCAGTCCTCCTATATGGCAGTGAATGCTGGACAATCTCCTCACAGATGAAGAAGAGACTTGAAACAACAGAAACAAAGAAAAAAGAGTACTGAACTGTTACGTAATATCAGTCCTCCTATATGGCAGTGAATGCTGGACAATCTCCTCACAGATGAAGAAGAGACTTGAAACAACAGAAACAAAGAAAAGAGTACTGAACTGTTACATAATATCAGTCCTCCTATATGGCAGTGAATGCTGGACAATCTCCTCACAGATAAAGAAGAGACTTGAAACAACAGAAACAAAGAAAAGAGTACTGAACTGTTATGTAATATCAGTCTTCCTATGTGGCAGTGAATGCTGGACAATCTCCTCACAGATGAAGAAGAGACTTGAAACAACAGAAACAAAAGAAAAAGAGTACTGAACTGTTATATAATATCAGTCCTCCTATATGGCAGTGAATGCTGGACAATCTCCTCACAGATGAAGAAGAGACTTGAAACAACAGAAACAAAGAAAAGAGTACTGAACTGTTATGTAATATCAGTCTTCCTATGTGGCAGTGAATGCTGGACAATCTCCTCACAGATGAAGAAGAGACTTGAAACAACAGAAACAAAGAAAAGAGTACTGAACTGTTACGTAATATCAGTCCTCCTATATGGCAGTGAATGCTGGACAATCTCCTCACAGATGAAGAAGAGACTTGAAACAACAGAAACAAAAGAAAAGAGTACTGAACTGTTATATAATATCAGTCCTCCTATATGGCAGTGAATGCTGGACAATCTCCTCACAGATGAAGAAGAGACTTGAAACAACAGAAACAAAGAAAAAGAGTACTGAACTGTTACGTAATATCAGTCCTCCTATATGGCAGTGAATGCTGGACAATCTCCTCACAGATGAAGAAGAGACTTGAAACAACAGAAACAAAAGAAAAGAGTACTGAACTGTTACGTAATATCAGTCCTCCTATATGGCAGTGAATGCTGGACAATCTCCTCACAGATGAAGAAGAGACTTGAAACAACAGAAACAAAGAAAAAGAGTACTGAACTGTTACGTAATATCAGTCCTCCTATATGGCAGTGAATGCTGGACAATCTCCTCACAGATGAAGAAGAGACTTGAAACAACAGAAACAAAGAAAAGAGTACTGAACTGTTACGTAATATCAGTCCTCCTATATGGCAGTGAATGCTGGACAATCTCCTCACAGATGAAGAAGAGACTTGAAACAACAGAAACAAAAGAAAAGAGTACTGAACTGTTATATAATATCAGTCCTCCTATATGGCAGTGAATGCTGGACAATCTCCTCACAGATGAAGAAGAGACTTGAAACAACAGAAACAAAGAAAAGAGTACTGAACTGTTACGTAATATCAGTCCTCCTATATGGCAGTGAATGCTGGACAATCTCCTCACAGATGAAGAAGAGACTTGAAACAACAGAAACAAAGAAAAGAGTACTGAACTGTTATATAATATCAGTCCTCCTATATGGCAGTGAATGCTGGACAATCTCCTCACAGATGAAGAAGAGACTTGAAACAACAGAAACAAAAGAAAAGAGTCTGAACTGTTATATAATATCACTGTCCTCCTATCCTCCTATATGGCAGTGAATGCTGGACAATCTCCTCACAGATGAAGAAGAGACTTGAAACAACAGAAACAAAGAAAAGAGTACTGAACTGTTACGTAATATCAGTCCTCCTATATGGCAGTGAATGCTGGACAATCTCCTCACAGATGAAGAAGAGACTTGAAACAACAGAAACAAAGAAAAGAGTACTGAACTGTTATATAATATCAGTCCTCCTATATGGCAGTGAATGCTGGACAATCTCCTCACAGATGAAGAAGAGACTTGAAACAACAGAAACAAAGAAAAGAGTACTGAACTGTTACGTAATATCAGTCCTCCTATATGGCAGTGAATGCTGGACAATCTCCTCACAGATGAAGAAGAGACTTGAAACAACAGAAACAAAGAAAAGAGTACTGAACTGTTATATAATATCAGTCCTCCTATATGGCAGTGAATGCTGGACAATCTCCTCACAGATGAAGAAGAGACTTGAAACAACAGAAACAAAGAAAAGAGTACTGAACTGTTACGTAATATCAGTCCTCCTATATGGCAGTGAATGCTGGACAATCTCCTCACAGATGAAGAAGAGACTTGAAACAACAGAAACAAAAAGAAAAGAGTACTGAACTGTTACGTAATATCAGTCCTCCTATATGGCAGTGAATGCTGGACAATCTCCTCACAGATGAAGAAGAGACTTGAAACAACAGAAACAAAAGAAAAGAGTACTGAACTGTTATGTAATATCAGTCCTCCTATATGGCAGTGAATGCTGGACAATCTCCTCACAGATGAAGAAGAGACTTGAAACAACAGAAACAAAAAAAAGAGTATTGAACTGTTACGTAATATCAGTCTTCTTATATGGCAGTGAATATTGCAATCTCCTAACAGGTGAAGAAGAGACTTGAAACAACAGAAACAAAGAAAAAGAGTACTGAACTGTTATATAATATCAGTCCTCCTATATGGCAGTGAATGCTGGACAATCTCCTCACAGATGAAGAAGAGACTTGAAACAACAGAAACAAAGAAAAAAGAGTACTGAACTGTTATATAATATCAGTCCTCCTATATGGCAGTGAATGCTGGACAATCTCCTCACAGATGAAGAAGAGACTTGAAACAACAGAAACAAAGAAAAGAGTACTGAACTGTTATATAATATCAGTCCTCCTATATGGCAGTGAATGCTGGACAATCTCCTCACAGATGAAGAAGAGACTTGAAACAACAGAAACAAAAGAAAAGAGTACTGAACTGTTACATAATATCAGTCCTCCTATATGGCAGTGAATGCTGGACAATCTCCTCACAGATGAAGAAGAGACTTGAAACAACAAAGTCAAAGAAAAGAGTACTGAACTGTTACGTAATATCAGTCCTCCTATATGCCAGTGAATGCTGGACAGTCTCCTCACAGATGAAGAAGAGACTTGAAACAACAGAAACAAAGAAAAGATTACTGAACTGTTACGTAATATCAGTCCTCCTATATGGCAGTGAATGCTGGACAATCTCCTCACAGATGAAGAAGAGACTTGAAACAACAGAAACAAAAAAAGAGTACTGAACTGTTACGTAATATCAGTCCTCCTATATGGCAGTGAATGCTGGACAATCTCCTCACAGATGAAGAAGAGACTTGAAACAACAGAAACAAAAGAAAAGAGTACTGAACTGTTATATAATATCAGTCCTCCTATATGGCAGTGAATGCTGGACAATCTCCTCACAGATGAAGAAGAGACTTGAAACAACAGAAACAAAGAAAAGAGTACTGAACTGTTACGTAATATCAGTCCTCCTATATGGCAGTGAATGCTGGACAATCTCCTCACAGATGAAGAAGAGACTTGAAACAACAGAAACAAAAAGAAAAGAGTACTGAACTGTTACGTAATATCAGTCCTCCTATATGGCAGTGAATGCTGGACAATCTCCTCACAGATGAAGAAGAGACTTGAAACAACAGAAACAAAGAAAAGAGTACTGAACTGTTACGTAATATCAGTCCTCCTATATGGCAGTGAATGCTGGACAATCTCCTCACAGATGAAGAAGAGACTTGAAACAACAGAAACAAAGAAAAGAGTACTGAACTGTTATATAATATCAGTCCTCCTATATGGCAGTGAATGCTGGACAATCTCCTCACAGATGAAGAAGAGACTTGAAACAACAGAAACAAAGAAAAGAGTACTGAACTGTTATATAATATCAGTCCTCCTATATGGCAGTGAATGCTGGACAATCTCCTCACAGATGAAGAAGAGACTTGAAACAACAGAAACAAAGAAAAGAGTACTGAACTGTTATATAATATCAGTCCTCCTATATGGCAGTGAATGCTGGACAATCTCCTCACAGATGAAGAAGAGACTTGAAACAACAGAAACAAAAAAAAAAGAGTACTGAACTGTTATATAATATCAGTCCTCCTATATGGCAGTGAATGCTGGACAATCTCCTCACAGATGAAGAAGAGACTTGAAACAACAGAAACAAAGAAAAAGAGTACTGAACTGTTATATAATATCAGTCCTCCTATATGGCAGTGAATGCTGGACAATCTCCTCACAGATGAAGAAGAGACTTGAAACAACAGAAACAAAGAAAAAGAGTACTGAACTGTTACGTAATATCAGTCCTCCTATATGGCAGTGAATGCTGGACAATCTCCTCAGAGATGAAGAAGAGACTTGAAACAACAGAAACAAAAGAAAAGAGTACTGAACTGTTACGTAATATCAGTCCTCCTATATGGCAGTGAATGCTGGACAATCTCCTCACAGATGAAGAAGAGACTTGAAACAACAGAAACAAAAAAAAAAGAGTACTGAACTGTTACGTAATATCAGTCCTCCTATATGGCAGTGAATGCTGGACAATCTCCTCACAGATGAAGAAGAGACTTGAAACAACAGAAACAAAGAAAAGAGTACTGAACTGTTATATAATATCAGTCCTCCTATATGGCAGTGAATGCTGGACAATCTCCTCACAGATGAAGAAGAGACTTGAAACAACAGAAACAAAAGAAAAGAGTACTGAACTGTTACGTAATATCAGTCCTCCTATATGGCAGTGAATGCTGGACAATCTCCTCACAGATGAAGAAGAGACTTGAAACAACAGAAACAAAAGAAAAGAGTACTGAACTGTTATATAATATCAGTCCTCCTATATGGCAGTGAATGCTGGACAATCTCCTCACAGATGAAGAAGAGACTTGAAACAACAGAAACAAAGAAAAGAGTACTGAACTGTTACGTAATATCAGTCCTCCTATATGGCAGTGAATGCTGGACAATCTCCTCACAGATGAAGAAGAGACTTGAAACAACAGAAACAAAGAAAAGAGTACTGAACTGTTACGTAATATCAGTCCTCCTATATGGCAGTGAATGCTGGACAATCTCCTCACAGATGAAGAAGAGACTTGAAACAACAGAAACAAAGAAAAAGAGTACTGAACTGTTATATAATATCAGTCCTCCTATATGGCAGTGAATGCTGGACAATCTCCTCACAGATGAAGAAGAGACTTGAAACAACAGAAACAAAAGAAAAGAGTACTGAACTGTTATAATAATATCAGTCCTCCTATATGGCAGTGAATGCTGGACAATCTCCTCACAGATGAAGAAGAGACTTGAAACAACAGAAACAAAGAAAAGAGTACTGAACTGTTATGTAATATCAGTCCTCCTATATGGCAGTGAATGCTGGACAATCTCCTCACAGATGAAGAAGAGACTTGAAACAACAGAAACAAAAGAAAAGAGTACTGAACTGTTACGTAATATCAGTCCTCCTATATGGCAGTGAATGCTGGACAATCTCCTCACAGATGAAGAAGAGACTTGAAACAACAGAAACAAAGAAAAAAGAGTACTGAACTGTTATGTAATATCAGTCCTCCTATATGGCAGTGAATGCTGGACAATCTCCTCACAGATGAAGAAGAGACTTGAAACAACAGAAACAAAGAAAAAGAGTACTGAACTGTTATATAATATCAGTCCTCCTATATGGCAGTGAATGCTGGACAATCTCCTCACAGATGAAGAAGAGACTTGAAACAACAGAAACAAAGAAAAGAGTACTGAACTGTTATATAATATCAGTCCTCCTATATGGCAGTGAATGCTGGACAATCTCCTCACAGATGAAGAAGAGACTTGAAACAACAGAAACAAAAAGAAAAGAGTACTGAACTGTTATATAATATCAGTCCTCCTATATGGCAGTGAATGCTGGACAATCTCCTCACAGATGAAGAAGAGACTTGAAACAACAGAAACAAAAAAAAGAGTACTGAACTGTTATATAATATCAGTCCTCCTATATGGCAGTGAATGCTGGACAATCTCCTCACAGATGAAGAAGAGACTTGAAACAACAGAAACAAAAGAAAAGAGTACTGAACTGTTACGTAATATCAGTCCTCCTATATGGCAGTGAATGCTGGACAATCTCCTCACAGATGAAGAAGAGACTTGAAACAACAGAAACAAAAGAAAAGAGTACTGAACTGTTATATAATATCAGTCCTCCTATATGGCAGTGAATGCTGGACAATCTCCTCACAGATGAAGAAGAGACTTGAAACAACAGAAACAAAAGAAAAGAGTACTGAACTGTTATATAATATCAGTCCTCCTATATGGCAGTGAATGCTGGACAATCTCCTCACAGATGAAGAAGAGACTTGAAACAACAGAAACAAAGAAAAGAGTACTGAACTGTTATATAATATCACTCCTCCTATATGGCAGTGAATGCTGGACAATCTCCTCACAGATGAAGAAGAGACTTGAAACAACAGAAACAAAAGAAAAGAGTACTGAACTGTTATATAATATCAGTCCTCCTATATGGCAGTGAATGCTGGACAATCTCCTCACAGATGAAGAAGAGACTTGAAACAACAGAAACAAAAAAAGAGTACTGAACTGTTATGTAATATCAGTCCTCCTATATGGCAGTGAATGCTGGACAATCTCCTCACAGATGAAGAAGAGACTTGAAACAACAGAAACAAAGAAAAGAGTACTGAACTGTTATATAATATCAGTCCTCCTATATGGCAGTGAATGCTGGACAATCTCCTCACAGATGAAGAAGAGACTTGAAACAACAGAAACAAAGAAAAGAGTACTGAACTGTTATATAATATCAGTCCTCCTATATGGCAGTGAATGCTGGACAATCTCCTCACAGATGAAGAAGAGACTTGAAACAACAGAAACAAAAGAAAAGAGTACTGAACTGTTATATAATATCAGTCCTCCTATATGGCAGTGAATGCTGGACAATCTCCTCACAGATGAAGAAGAGACTTGAAACAACAGAAACAAAAAAAAGAGTACTGAACTGTTATATAATATCAGTCCTCCTATATGGCAGTGAATGCTGGACAATCTCCTCACAGATGAAGAAAGAGACTTGAAACAACAGAAACAAAGAAAAGAGTACTGAACTGTTATATAATATCAGTCCTCCTATATGGCAGTGAATGCTGGACAATCTCCTCACAGATGAAGAAGAGACTTGAAACAACAGAAACAAAGAAAAGAGTACTGAACTGTTATATAATATCAGTCCTCCTATATGGCAGTGAATGCTGGACAATCTCCTCACAGATGAAGAAGAGACTTGAAACAACAGAAAAAAAAAAAAAGAGTACTGAACTGTTATATAATATCACTCCTCCTATATGGCAGTGAATGCTGGACAATCTCCTCACAGATGAAGAAGAGACTTGAAACAACAGAAACAAAGAAAAGAGTACTGAACTGTTATATAATATCAGTCCTCCTATATGGCAGTGAATGCTGGACAATCTCCTCACAGATGAAGAAGAGACTTGAAACAACAGAAACAAAGAAAAGAGTACTGAACTGTTATATAATATCAGTCCTCCTATATGGCAGTGAATGCTGGACAATCTCCTCACAGATGAAGAAGAGACTTGAAACAACAGAAACAAAGAAAAGAGTACTGAACTGTTATATAATATCAGTCCTCCTATATGGCAGTGAATGCTGGACAATCTCCTCACAGATGAAGAAGAGACTTGAAACAACAGAAACAAAAAAAGAGTACTGAACTGTTATATAATATCAGTACTCCTATATGGCAGTGAATGCTGGACAATCTCCTCACAGATGAAGAAGAGACTTGAAACAACAGAAACAAAAAAAAGAGTACTGAACTGTTATATAATATCAGTCCTCCTATATGGCAGTGAATGCTGGACAATCTCCTCACAGATGAAGAAGAGACTTGAAACAACAGAAACAAAGAAAAGAGTACTGAACTGTTATATAATATCAGTCCTCCTATATGGCAGTGAATGCTGGACAATCTCCTCACAGATGAAGAAGAGACTTGAAACAACAGAAACAAAGAAAAGAGTACTGAACTGTTATATAATATCAGTCCTCCTATATGGCATTGAATGCTGGACAATCTCCTCACAGATGAAGAAGAGACTTGAAACAACAGAAACAAAGAAAAGAGTACTGAACTGTTATATAATATCAGTCCTCCTATATGGCATTGAATGCTGGACAATCTCCTCACAGATGAAGAAGAGACTTGAAACAACAGAAACAAAGAAAAGAGTACTGAACTGTTATATAATATCAGTCCTCCTATATGGCATTGAATGCTGGACAATCTCCTCACAGATGAAGAAGAGACTTGAAACAACAGAAACAAAGAAAAGAGTACTGAACTGTTATATAATATCAGTCCTCCTATATGGCAGTGAATGCTGGACAATCTCCTCACAGATGAAGAAGAGACTTGAAACAACAGAAACAAAGAAAAGAGTACTGAACTGTTATATAATATCAGTCCTCCTATATGGCAGTGAATGCTGGACAATCTCCTCACAGATGAAGAAGAGACTTGAAACAACAGAAACAAAAGAAAAGAGTACTGAACTGTTATATAATATCAGTCCTCCTATATGGCAGTGAATGCTGGACAATCTCCTCACAGATGAAGAAGAGACTTGAAACAACAGAAACAAAGAAAAGAGTACTGAACTGTTATATAATATCAGTCCTCCTATATGGCAGTGAATGCTGGACAATCTCCTCACAGATGAAGAAGAGACTTGAAACAAGAGAAACAAAGAAAAGAGTACTGAACTGTTATATAATATCACTCCTCCTATATGGCAGTGAATGCTGGACAATCTCCTCACAGATGAAGAAGAGACTTGAAACAACAGAAACAAAGAAAAGAGTACTGAACTGTTATATAATATCAGTCCTCCTATATGGCAGTGAATGCTGGACAATCTCCTCACAGATGAAGAAGAGACTTGAAACAACAGAAACAAAAGAAAAGAGTACTGAACTGTTATATAATATCACTCCTCCTATATGGCAGTGAATGCTGGACAATCTCCTCACAGATGAAGAAGAGACTTGAAACAACAGAAACAAAAGAAAAGAGTACTGAACTGTTATATAATATCACTCCTCCTATATGGCATTGAATGCTGGACAATCTCCTCACAGATGAAGAAGAGACTTGAAACAACAGAAACAAAGAAAAGAGTACTGAACTGTTATATAATATCACTCCTCCTATATGGCATTGAATGCTGGACAATCTCCTCACAGATGAAGAAGAGACTTGAAACAACAGAAACAAAGAAAAGAGTACTGAACTGTTATATAATATCAGTCCTCCTATATGGCATTGAATGCTGGACAATCTCCTCACAGATGAAGAAGAGACTTGAAACAACAGAAACAAAGAAAAGAGTACTGAACTGTTATATAATATCAGTCCTCCTATATGGCATTGAATGCTGGACAATCTCCTCACAGATGAAGAAGAGACTTGAAACAACAGAAACAAAAAAAAGAGTACTGAACTGTTATATAATATCACTCCTCCTATATGGCATTGAATGCTGGACAATCTCCTCACAGATGAAGAAGAGACTTGAAACAACAGAAACAAAGAAAAAGAGTACTGAACTGTTATATAATATCACTCCTCCTATATGGCATTGAATGCTGGACAATCTCCTCACAGATGAAGAAGAGACTTGAAACAACAGAAACAAAAAAAAGAGTACTGAACTGTTATATAATATCAGTCCTCCTATATGGCAGTGAATGCTGGACAATCTCCAGATGAACAGATGAAGAAGAGAACTTGAAACAACAGAGAAACAAAAGATGAAAAGAGTACTGAACTGAAACAAAGAAAATATCTGAACTGTCCTCCTATATGGCATTGAATGCTGGACAATCTCCTCACAGATGAAGAAGAGACTTGAAACAACAGAAACAAAGAAAAGAGTACTGAACTGTTATATAATATCAGTCCTCCTATATGGCATTGAATGCTGGACAATCTCCTCACAGATGAAGAAGAGACTTGAAACAACAGAAACAAAAGAAAAGAGTACTGAACTGTTATATAATATCACTCCTCCTATATGGCATTGAATGCTGGACAATCTCCTCACAGATGAAGAAGAGACTTGAAACAACAGAAACAAAAGAAAAGAGTACTGAACTGTTATATAATATCAGTCCTCCTATATGGCATTGAATGCTGGACAATCTCCCCACAGATGAAGAAGAGACTTGAAACAACAGAAACAAAGAAAAGAGTACTGAACTGTTATATAATATCACTACTTCTATATGGCATTGGATGCTGGACAATCTCCTCACAGATGAAGAAGAGACTTGAAACAACAGAAACAAAGAAAAGAGTACTGAACTGTTATATAATATCACTACTTCTATATGGCAATGAATGCTGGACAATCTCCCCACAGATGAAGAAGAGACTTGAAACAACAGAAACAAAGAAAAGAGTACTGAACTGTTATATAATATCACTACTTCTATATGGCATTGGATGCTGGACAATCTCCTCACAGATGAAGAAGAGACTTGAAACAACAGAAACAAAGAAAAGAGTACTGAACTGTTATATAATATCAGTCCTCCTATATGGCATTGAATGCTGGACAATCTCCTCACAGATGAAGAAGAGACTTGAAACAACAGAAACAAAAAAAAAGAGTACTGAACTGTTATATAATATCACTCCTTCTATATGGCATTGAATGCTGGACAATCTCCTCACAGATGAAGAAGAGACTTGAAACAACAGAAACAAAGAAAAGAGTACTGAACTGTTATATAATATCACTCCTCTATATGGCATTGAATGCTGGACAATCTCCTCACAGATGAAGAAGAGACTTGAAACAACAGAAACAAAGAAAAGAGTACTGAACTGTTATATAATATCACTCCTTCTATATGGCATTGAATGCTGGACAATCTCCTCACAGATGAAGAAGAGACTTGAAACAACAGAAACAAAGAAAAAAGAGTACTGAACTGTTATATAATATCACTACTTCTATATGGCATTGAATGCTGGACAATCTCCTCACAGATGAAGAAGAGACTTGAAACAACAGAAACAAAGAAAAAAGAGTACTGAACTGTTATATAATATCACTCCTCCTATATGGCATTGAATGCTGGACAATCTCCTCACAGATGAAGAAGAGACTTGAAACAACAGAAACAAAGAAAAGAGTACTGAACTGTTATATAATATCACTCCTTCTATATGGCATTGAATGCTGGACAATCTCCTCACAGATGAAGAAGAGACTTGAAACAACAGAAACAAAAAAAAAAAGAGTACTGAACTGTTATATAATATCACTCCTTCTATATGGCATTGGATGCTGGACAATCTCCTCACAGATGAAGAAGAGACTTGAAACAACAGAAACAAAGAAAAAGAGTACTGAACTGTTATATAATATCAGTCCTTCTATATGGCATTGAATGCTGGACAATCTCCTCACAGATGAAGAAGAGACTTGAAGCAATAGAAACAAAGAAAAGAGTACTGAACTGTCATGTAATATCACTGCTTCTATATGGCATTGGATGCTGGACAATCTCCTCACAGATGAAGAAGAGACTTGAAACAACAGAAACAAAGAAAAGAGTACTGAACTGTTATATAATATCACTCCTTCTATATGGCATTGGATGCTGGACAATCTCCTCACAGATGAAGAAGAGACTTGAAACAACAGAAACAAAGAAAAGAGTACTGAACTGTTATATAATATCACTACTTCTATATGGCATTGGATGCTGGACAATCTCCTCACAGATGAAGAAGAGACTTGAAACAACAGAAACAAAAAAAAAGAGTACTGAACTGTTATATAATATCACTACTTCTATATGGCAATGAATGCTGGACAATCTCCCCACAGATGAAGAAGAGACTTGAAACAACAGAAACAAAGAAAAGAGTACTGAACTGTTATATAATATCACTACTTCTATATGGCATTGGATGCTGGACAATCTCCTCACAGATGAAGAAGAGACTTGAAACAACAGAAACATAGAAAAGAGTACTGAACTGTTATATAATATCACTACTTCTATATGGCAATGAATGCTGGACAATCTCCCCACAGATGAAGAAGAGACTTGAAACAACAGAAACAAAGAAAAGAGTACTGAACTGTTATATAATATCACTACTTCTATATGGCAATGAATGCTGGACAATCTCCCCACAGATGAAGAAGAGACTTGAAACAACAGAAACATAGAAAAGAGTACTGAACTGTTATATAATATCACTACTTCTATATGGCATTGGATGCTGGACAATTTCCTCACAGATGAAGAAGAGACTTGAAACAACAGAAACAAAAAAAAAGAGTACTGAACTGTTATATAATATCACTCCTTCTATATGGCATTGAATGCTGGACAATCTCCTCACAGATGAAGAAGAGACTTGAAACAACAGAAACAAAAATGAAAAGAGTACTGAACTGTTATATAATATCACTACTTCTATATGGCATTGGATGCTGGACATCTCTCCACAGATGATGAAGAGACTTGAAACAACAGAAACAAAGAAAAGAGTACTGAACTGTTATATAATATCAGTCTTCTATCACTACTTCTATATGGCATTGGATGCTGGACAATCTCCTCACAGATGAAGAAGAGACTTGAAACAACAGAAACAAAGAAAAGAGTACTGAACTGTTATATAATATCACTACTTCTATATGGCATTGGATGCTGGACAATTTCCTCACAGATGAAGAAGAGACTTGAAACAACAGAAACAAAGAAAAGAGTACTGAACTGTTATATAATATCACTACTTCTATATGGCATTGGATGCTGGACAATCTCCTCACAGATGAAGAAGAGACTTGAAACAACAGAAACAAAGAAAAGAGTACTGAACTGTTATATAATATCACTACTTCTATATGGCATTGGATGCTGGACAATCTCCCCACAGATGAAGAAGAGACTTGAAACAACAGAAACAAAGAAAAGAGTACTGAACTGTTATATAATATCACTACTTCTATATGGCATTGGATGCTGGACAATCTCCTCACAGATGAAGAAGAGACTTGAAACAACAGAAACAAAGAAAAAGAGTACTGAACTGTTATATAATATCACTACTTCTATATGGCATTGGATGCTGGACAATCTCCTCACAGATGAAGAAGAGACTTGAAACAACAGAAACAAAAGAAAAGAGTACTGAACTGTTATATAATATCACTACTTCTATATGGCATTGGATGCTGGACAATCTCCTCACAGATGAAGAAGAGACTTGAAACAACAGAAACAAAAGAAAAGAGTACTGAACTGTTATATAATATCACTACTTCTATATGGCATTGGATGCTGGACAATCTCCTCACAGATGAAGAAGAGACTTGAAACAACAGAAACAAAAAAAAGAGTACTGAACTGTTATATAATATCACTACTTCTATATGGCATTGGATGCTGGACAATCTCCTCACAGATGAAGAAGAGACTTGAAACAACAGAAACAAAGAAAAGAGTACTGAACTGTTATATAATATCACTACTTCTATATGGCATTGGATGCTGGACAATCTCCTCACAGATGAATCTCCTCACAGATGAAGAAGAGACTTGAAACAACAGAAACAAAAAAAGAGTACTGAACTGTTATATAATATCACTACTTCTATATGGCATTGGATGCTGGACAATCTCCTCACAGATGAAGAAGAGACTTGAAACAACAAAAAAAAGAAAAGAGTACTGAACTGTTATATAATATCACTACTTCTATATGGCATTGGATGCTGGACAATCTCCTCACAGATGAAGAAGAGACTTGAAACAACAGAAACAAAAAAAAAGAGTACTGAACTGTTATATAATATCACTACTTCTATATGGCATTGGATGCTGGACAATCTCCTCACAGATGAAGAAGAGACTTGAAACAACAGAAACAAAGAAAAGAGTACTGAACTGTTATATAATATCACTACTTCTATATGGCATTGGATGCTGGACAATCTCCTCACAGATGAAGAAAGAAACAACAAAAACAAAAAAGAGACTGAACTGAAACAACATTGGATGCTGGAAACAAATGAAAAGAGACTTGAAACAACTGAACTGTTGTTATATAATATCACTACTTCTATATGGCATTGGATGCTGGACAATCTCCTCACAGATGAAGAAGAGACTTGAAACAACAGAAACAAAGAAAAGAGTACTGAACTGTTATATAATATCACTACTTCTATATGGCATTGGATGCTGGACAATCTCCTCACAGATGAAGAAGAGACTTGAAACAACAGAAACAAAGAAAAGAGTACTGAACTGTTATATAATATCACTACTTCTATATGGCATTGGATGCTGGACAATCTCCTCACAGATGAAGAAAGACTTGAAACAACAGAAACAAAAGAAAAGAGTACTGAACTGTTATATAATATCACTACTTCTATATGGCATTGGATGCTGGACAATCTCCTCACAGATGAAGAAGAGACTTGAAACAACAGAAACAAAGAAAAGAGTACTGAACTGTTATATAATATCACTACTTCTATATGGCATTGGATGCTGGACAATCTCCTCACAGATGAAGAAGAGACTTGAAACAACAGAAACAAAAAAAGAGTACTGAACTGTTATATAATATCACTACTTCTATATGGCATTGGATGCTGGACAATTTCCTCACAGATGAAGAAGAGACTTGAAACAACAGAAACAAAACTTGAAACAACAAAAAAAAGAGTACTGAACTGTTATATAATATCACTACTTCTATATGGCATTGGATGCTGGACAATCTCCTCACAGATGAAGAAGAGACTTGAAACAACAGAAACAAAGAAAAGAGTACTGAACTGTTATATAATATCACTACTTCTATATGGCATTGGATGCTGGACAATCTCCTCACAGATGAAGAAGAGACTTGAAACAACAGAAACAAAAAAAGAGTACTGAACTGTTATATAATATCACTACTTCTATATGGCATTGGATGCTGGACAATCTCCTCACAGATGAAGAAGAGACTTGAAACAACAGAAACAAAGAAAAGAGTACTGAACTGTTATATAATATCACTACTTCTATATGGCATTGGATGCTGGACAATCTCCTCACAGATGAAGAAGAGACTTGAAACAACAGAAACAAAGAAAAAGAGTACTGAACTGTTATATAATATCACTACTTCTATATGGCATTGGATGCTGGACAATCTCCTCACAGATGAAGAAGAGACTTGAAACAACAGAAACAAAGAAAAGAGTACTGAACTGTTATATAATATCACTACTTCTATATGGCATTGGATGCTGGACAATCTCCTCACAGATGAAGAAGAGACTTGAAACAACAGAAACAAAGAAAAAGAGTACTGAACTGTTATATAATATCACTACTTCTATATGGCATTGGATGCTGGACAATCTCCTCACAGATGAAGAAGAGACTTGAAACAACAGAAACAAAGAAAAGAGTACTGAACTGTTATATAATATCACTACTTCTATATGGCATTGGATGCTGGACAATCTCCTCACAGATGAAGAAGAGACTTGAAACAACAGAAACAAAGAAAAGAGTACTGAACTGTTATATAATATCACTACTTCTATATGGCATTGGATGCTGGACAATCTCCTCACAGATGAAGAAGAGACTTGAAACAACAGAAACAAAAAAAAAAGAGTACTGAACTGTTATATAATATCACTACTTCTATATGGCATTGGATGCTGGACAATCTCCTCACAGATGAAGAAGAGACTTGAAACAACAGAAACAAAGAAAAGAGTACTGAACTGTTATATAATATCACTACTTCTATATGGCATTGGATGCTGGACAATCTCCTCACAGATGAAGAAGAGACTTGAAACAACAGAAACAAAAGAAAAAGAGTACTGAACTGTTATATAATATCACTACTTCTATATGGCATTGGATGCTGGACAATTTCCTCACAGATGAAGAAGAGACTTGAAACAACAGAAACAAAGAAAAGAGTACTGAACTGTTATATAATATCACTACTTCTATATGGCATTGGATGCTGGACAATTTCCTCACAGATGAAGAAGAGACTTGAAACAGAAACAAAAGACTGAACTGTTATATAATATCACTACTTCTATATGGCATTGGATGCTGGACAAAGATGACTGAACTTGTTAGTACTGAACTTATATAATATCACTACTTCTATATGGCATTGGATGCTGGACAATCTCCTCACAGATGAAGAAAGAGACTTGAAACAACAGAAACAAAGAAAAAGTACTGAACTGTTATATAATATCACTACTTCTATATGGCATTGGATGCTGGACAATCTCCTCACAGATGAAGAAGAGACTTGAAACAACAGAAACAAAGAAAAAGTACTGAACTGTTATATAATATCACTACTTCTATATGGCATTGGATGCTGGACAATCTCCTCACAGATGAAGAAGAGACTTGAAACAACAGAAACAAAGAAAAGAGTACTGAACTGTTATATAATATCACTACTTCTATATGGCATTGGATGCTGGACAATCTCCCCACAGATGAAGAAGAGACTTGAAACAACAGAAACAAAGAAAAGAGTACTGAACTGTTATATAATATCACTACTTCTATATGGCATTGGATGCTGGACAATCTCCTCACAGATGAAGAAGAGACTTGAAACAACAGAAACAAAAAACAAAAAGAGTACTGAACTGTTATATAATATCACTACTTCTATATGGCATTGGATGCTGGACAATCTCCCCAGATGATGAAGAAGAGACTTGAAACAACAGAAACAAAGAAAAAGAGTACTGAACTGTTATATAATATCACTACTTCTATATGGCATTGGATGCTGGACAATCTCCCTCACAGATGAAGAAAGACTTGAAACAACAGAAACAAAAGAAAAAAGTACTGTTATATAATACTGAATATTATATAATATCACTACTTCTATATGGCATTGGATGAACTGGACAACTTTATGGCAGATGAATGCTGGACAATCTCCCACAGATGAAGAGACTTGAAACAACAGAAACAAAGAAAAGAGTACTGAACTGTTATATAATATCACTACTTCTATATGGCATTGGATGCTGGACAATCTCCTCACAGATGAAGAAGTGACTTGAAACAACAGAAACAAAGAAAAGAGTACTGAACTGTTATATAATATCACTACTTCTATATGGCATTGGATGCTGGACAATCTCCCCACAGATGAAGAAGAGACTTGAAACAACAGAAACAAAGAAAAGAGTACTGAACTGTTATATAATATCACTACTTCTATATGGCATTGGATGCTGGACAATTTCCTCAAAGATGAAGAAGTGACTTGAAGTAACAGAAACATGGCGTAACCCATTGTGGTCGACGACAAGTAATATATATCGACAACTCCCCATCAGAATGGTTTGCCCAACATATCTCCTCAACTTCCCATCAGAATGGTTGATGCCCAACTCCACGAGAGCGCCTCGTTGCGCCTGCTTGGTCTTACGCTGACCAATGATTCCAGTGAGGATATGGAACAAATAGAGTCAATAGCTTCATCAACCGCAAGGAAATTTGGTTCTCTTTGTCGTCACTGCATGAATTTTTCTCGTCTGAGTCCATTCTTCAAATGGTTATAAATCAACCATTCGCCCTTGCATGGAATATTGCTATAATCATTAAATATGGTCTGTCAATCGACCCTTGGAGGAAGATGAGGGACCTGGAGAATCTAGGATATCTCACGATTCGAATAGAGGGGAGAAACAGGAAGAGAAAACAACGGATGACATACCGATTGGCGGGAAAACAAGAAAACAAGATGGATGACAGACTGGATGACAGGTCTGGGGGGGTGGCAGCAGAGGAAGGAACTTGTTGAGAGCTGCAAGGGATAAGAGAGGTGGAGAGCCATGATCGTCTACGTCCTGAAAGGACATGGCACATAAAAAAGAAAAGAAAATCTTGTTCCCGTCCTTCTCTTTATCCTTTCCGCAATCACGCCTCTTTACTCTTGTTCTTTACCCTCAGCAACCCCCATGCGTGCAAATGGAACTCCTGCCTTGCTTGGGGTGAAATGCTTAAAAAAAAAAAAAAAAAAACTTTGGAAGTTTTTTTATTTTTATTTTTTCCTTCAGATTTTTAAAAATTCTGCCTGCAGATCTTGTCCGTTGCATCCGAAGTGCGTTGTGTCCGGCGAAGAGAGGTTTGTCTGTACTTAAAAAAATATGGTTTAGCAAATATGATTTGCTCGCTATAATAATATTACATTCAGAAAAAAGAAACTGGCATGCCCTTTGCTTTTCAGTATTCATTCTCTGTTAGTGACCCCATCATTTTTGCTTCTCTGATAACTATAATCTTCAAATATTCAAGTGTAATGTCAATCGGCATTTTCTGATAACTTGATCATGTTCCCCGTCTTTCTCTTTATCCTCTCCCCAAACATGCTTCTTTACTCTTGTTCTCTAACCTCTGTAACCCCCTTGCGTATTAGTGGCACTCCCGCCTTTCTTGGAATGAAGTACTTAAAAAAAAACAAAAAAAAACACCGCGGATATCTTAAAATCTTCCGTTTAAATTTAGAATTAAATTCTGAAAATCAAACTTTATGAGAAACAAATTTTCTTAAAGCGAATTTTATTTTAAAACCACTATATAGGTTGAGTATCTTTTATCCGAAATTAACAAATCCGAAAACCTCGAAAATCCGAAAGTTTTTCAGGTGCTGATATGAAAGTACTGGGAAGGTTCTAGATTCCTTGGTGATGTCCAGCTCTAGTAAATGAACTCATGTGCCCTGGGTCGGGGTTCTCCAACCCAGCTACGGAGCCTATGTTGGTGCCAGTGTTTTGTTAGCGATCGTCACAGCAACACTTTCGTTCGTAGATTAATTAATATATATTTCGTGCTCAGGAAAGATATTATTTAAAATGTCAAATGTCCTGCATTTAGATATTTTTTTCGTAAGTAGTGATCATGCCATTTTTTTTTTTTTTTTGTACACATACAGTAAGTACAAAACATTATTTTTACGTGAAGGCTTAATTTGACTATTTAAAAATACGTTTGGGCATTAAATGACTAAGTCATTACCAGTATCTGTATGTATACAAAATTTATTAAATTTTTTATAAACTGCTTTCATGGTATATGTTATATATATAAAATCACCTTCAGGGTATATGTATAAGTTGTGTTATGAAATATAAAGAGATATTGTGTTTATGCTTAGGTTACATTAAAAAGCTGCCCTATTTTATGGATGCTATATATTATGAAATGAACTAAACTTTACTTAAATATTGTATCTATAAAAAAAAAATGTATAAACAGGAATATATTAAAATAATTGTCGGACTTTTCAGAATATATAATGT
>CAHIKZ030003794.1:702500-707500 GCA_903632075.3 Acanthosepion pharaonis
TTCTTATCTCTCCTGAACATTGTTCCGCCATCCATTTACGCAAGCTCATTCTTCTTCTATGCACCGTGTCTCTTTAGAACGTAGGCGATTGTGGCTCTCCACCATTTCCTGTCCTTTCCATTTCTTTATGAGTTTTGTCATTTTGTCATTTCTCGTAAAACTTGTTTCTCCATCCATTTATTCAATCTCATTCTTTTTCTATGTACCGTGTCCCTTCAGGACGGAGGTGTTCATGGCTCTCCACGATTTCCTGTCCTTTGTAGGTCTTAATAAATAATGTCTTTTTCTTATCTCTCCTAAACCTTGTTCCGCCATCCATTTACTCAAGCTCATTCTTCTTCTATGTGACGCATCTGTTTAGAATGTAGGCGATCGTGGCTCTCCCCCATTTCCTGTCCTTTGCATCGCATTATAAATTTTGTCTTTTTGTTGTTTCTCGTAAATCTTGTCGCTCCATCTATTTACTCAAGCCCATTCTTCTTCTATGTGACGTGCCCCTTCAGGATGCATGCGATATATATATATATATATATATATATATATATATATATATATATCCACATTCACAGTATAAAAAATTATAATTGACAACACAACTATCCTACACTATGAAAACAACAAATTTAGATTACAGATACTAGAAGCAATTTATATATAAAAAAATTAAAGCCGGCACTGAACAGAATCAACTATAAATACTGCAGTAATGTTCTGAAATGCCTGTAAAGGAACAGTTTTTTCACGCTTTAATGCGCGCGTGACCATGATATTATAACATAGAAGAAAACAATTCCATAATGAATAATTTTTTCATGTTCTAATGAACACTCAGCACATTGTCAACCATTTTGCATTTAAAAGCATAATGGAAAAAATACGGTAATGGATAACAACGTACATCTTTATATAAATAGTTATACTAATTAACAACATATAGTTTTGTAGCATTTGCACTCCTGAAGATGATCTTGGAAGAAGATCGAAAGTACTTGGGAAATGAAAATAAAAGAAATTTAAACAGCTATAGCATATTTCTCTCATCATTTAACATCAATACACGGAAGGTTATTCGTGAGTATGAAAGGATTTTATTAAAAATTAGCAGACATAATGCCTGTAATTTATTTAATAAGACATGCCTAAAAGAGAATTTGCTGCCTAAATACAAAAACATATATATATATATATATATATATATATATATATATATATATATATATAGAGAGAGAGAGAGAGAAGATAAGAAAGAATAGGAGGATACAATTCAAACGTTCGTAACATTTAATTTAAAAGAGGGTTTAATACAACGTAGAGCAATATTATTTATTTTAGGATATTACACCGAAAACATGTCAAAATCGCTACATAATTGCAGTTGTGTTTCGATGCGTATCACTGCATCTCATCAGGCGATAGTACATTATTTTTTGGGCGTGGGGGTGGACGAAATAAAGAGTTCAATTCGAAATTCTAATCACCTGAAGAATGAGTATAAAACGTTGTGAATATGCCAATGAAGATGAGGATAACAAGTCCGAATAATGTAAAAATGTAATTATATATATATATATATATATATATATATATATATATATAAATTAAACGTAAATGTCAGTGTGTCACTGTGTCACACTTTTTCATCTTTACTCCTGGAGGCCGTAGCCCAACATATCATAATATTTTGGAATCAGGCTGACTCCGTGAGCAGATTAAAAGCATTCCAGGCTGGATCCAGATCCACAATCCTGAAATTTTGGATTCCCAAATTTTCATTATTGTGATTTTTTACACACACACACACACACACACACACACACACACACACACATATATATATATATATATATATATATATATATATGAAAATAAATGCATTGGGTGTGCTATATATATAGTCATCATCCACAGTAAATTCTTACTGCAGAGCCAGACGAGCAAGTCTGCAAAGAGATCCTGTGCCGTTTGCTTCGAGAAGAGTAAATGGCAGGACAAAATGTGCTGATTCAACAAAAAGTGCTGTGGCAGGACAAAATGTGGCTGATTCAACAAAAGAGACGAGAGCTGTGGCAGGAAAAATGTCATCAATGGCTGATTCAACAAAAGAGACTTGGCAGGACAAAACTGATTCAACAAAGAGACGAGACAGAGAAGGACAAAATGTGGCTGATTCAACAAAAAGAGATCCTGTGGCAGGACCGTTTGATTCAACAAAAAGAGACGAGAGCTGTGGCAGGACAAAATGTGGCTGATTCAACAAAAAGACGAGAGCTGTGGCAGGACAAAATGTGGCTGATTCAACAAAAAGAGAGGAGAGCTGTGGCAGGACAAAATGTGGCTGATTCAACAAAAGAGACGAGAGCTGTGGCAGGACAAAATGTGGCTGATTCAACAAAAGAGACGAGAGCTGTGGCAGGACAAAATGTGGCTGATTCAACAAAAGAGAGGAGAGCTGTGGCAGGACAAAATGTGGCTGATTCAAAAAAGAGACGAGAGCTGTGGCAGGACAAAATGTGGCTGATTCAACAAAAAGACGAAGCTGTGGCAGGACAAAATGTGGCTGATTCAACAAAAAGACGAGAGCTGTGGCAGGACAAAATGTGGCTGATTCAAAAAACGAGCTGTGGCAGGACAAAATGTGGCTGATTCAACAAAAAGAGACGAGAGCTGTGGCAGGACAAAATGTGGCTGATTCAACAAAAGAGACGAGAGCTGTGGAGACAAAATGTGGCTGATTCAACAAAAGAGACGAGAGCTGTGGCAGGACAAAATGTGGCTGATTCAACAAAAGAGACGAGAGCTGTGGCAGGACAAAATGTGGCTGATTCAACAAAAGAGACGAGAGCTGTGGCAGGACAAAATGTGGCTGATTCAACAAAAGAGACGAGAGCTGTGGCAGGACAAAATGTGGCTGATTCAACAAAAAGAGACGAGAGCTGTGGCAGGACAAAATGTGGCTGATTCAACAAAAAGACGAGAGCTGTGGCAGGACAAAATGTGGCTGATTCAACAAAAGAGACGAGAGCTGTGGCAGGACAAAATGTGGCTGATTCAACAAAAGAGACGAGCTGTGGCAGGACAAAATGTGGCTGATTCAACAAAAAATGTGAGAGCTGTGGCAGGACAAAATGTGGCTGATTCAACAAAAAAGACGAGAGCTGTGGCAGGACAAAATGTGGCTGATTCAACAAAAGAGACGAGAGCTGTGGCAGGACAAAATGTGGCTGATTCAACAAAAGAGACGAGAGCTGTGGCAGGACAAAATGTGGCTGATTCAGCAAAAGAGACGAGAGCTGTGGCAGGACAAAATGTGACTGATTCAACAGGACAATGCACCCTGTTCTAACGCCCTGAGCCGAGAAGAAGATCGCTGTACTGGAGACCCTCTCTATTCATCAGAACTTGCTACGTGTGAGGTTTTTTCTTTCCGCAATGCTCAAGACGATCAGCAAGGGGACCCGTTTTGAATGCGTGGAGGCCATCAAGATGGTTGTACCGACGGAGCCGAGGGTCATGCAACAAGAATACTTCCAGTAGTGCATAGAAGCTTTGCAGAGACTGATAGAAAAGTACATCAAGTGAAAACCATGTAGTTTGTCGCTTGGGATTGAAATAAATTGTTCGTGACACCAGCCCGAAATTTACCTTAACCCCACAACTGAGTCAGGTTGTGGCACAAGGTCCGTTTTTAACCTGAGGACCCGAGTGTTTCCAGTAGAGCCGCTGGTCTAAGCTGGTCATAGCTGGTCTAAGCTGGTCATAGCTTGTCATATCACCGTCATACCAACAGATGTTACGCAATGGTGGGGGGACGCAAGGGAGGAGAGAAGACATCGACAAGGAATATATACTACAACCGACAGTATCTACTCCGATAGGTAAAAAAAACCTTCTACCAATACCTCCGAAAGAATACGGAAGTTAAGCCCCTTTGTGACACCGGCCCTTTACTTTTCAGTCTACGAATGCACACATAGATAAAGGTAACAGTAATAATAATAATCAATAAGAAATAATGAGTAAAAAAAGACAATACCATAAAATAGCAACAAATCACCGCACACGGATCCACAATTATTTCCACTCAATAACCTTTGGAATATTTTTGAAACAGCCAATAGTGCACCATTAACAAGCATATATAAATAGTCGACAGAAAACCCGATCCAACATGGCCTAAAGATTGCGTTCACGCATGAAGCAGAATTTCGCCGATTTGTATTGACCTCAGTATCTATTTTTACATTTGCACACATTTTAACCATAAATATAGTAGACATTCAAAACTATTTTTCTCTATCTATCTATCTATCTATCTATTATATATATATATATATATATGTAAATTTCCAAGAGGATAGAATCCAGGTAGAACTCAATGTCGAGGACAGAGTATGAATATAATAAAAAGGCTTAAACACTAATATTCCATGGTTATATTTTTTTTACATTGGAATCGTAATTACGATCCAATTCATCAGATCTACAAATTCAATATAATTATTTGAATTAAATTGAATTAAAGTACCAAGCTCTGTTCCATCTTCAAGCGAAATCTTTTTTCCGGCTCTTGTTTTGAAACATGAGAACTCTTATGTAGCGATGGAATCATATTTTTAAATATATATATATATATATATATATATATATATATATATATATATATATATATATATATAATCTTATAAATATAAGTGAATATACTCGTCCGAAAAACCTTAGGTGTATTGGCTTGTAAATGAACAAACCAATACCTTAGGAAAAATAAGGAATAAAAAAAGAAAGAACTAGGAACATGTAATTTTGGAGAAAATAATCGACCAGAATTCAGACTCCAAAGAAAAAGAAAAAAACTGCGGCACGAGTAAAATACCCTGGCGATCCGCGTAGGTGAAGCCTAGATAGCTTTGCCTGGCTCTTCAGGTTAGACATAAAAGTGAACATTGAAGTCAACACTCAGAGGCGAGAGGCTGTTTCATGCTGGACGCAATCGTCAGGCCGCG
>CAHIKZ030003794.1:712500-762500 GCA_903632075.3 Acanthosepion pharaonis
TTTCCCTTCTCTTATTTGTTGTTGTTGTTGTTCTTTTTCTTCTTCTTCTTCTTCTTCTTCTTCTTCTTCTTCTTCTTCTTTTCTTTTTTCCTCTTCTTCTTTTCTTCTTCTTCTTTTTTCTTCTTTTCTTCTTTTTCTTTTTATATTCCTCTTTCTCTTATTTTATAATCTTTGTTCAAATTTTTTCTTCTTCCTTTTCCATTCGTCTGTCTCTTCTTCTTCTTTTTTTTTTTTCTTCTTTCCTTTTCATTCATCTTTTACTTCTTTTCCTTTTGCTTTTCTTCTTATTCCATTCGTCTGTCTCTTCTTCTTCTTCTTTTCTTTTCTTCTTTCCTTTTCATTCATCTTTTACTTCTTTTCCTTTTGCTTTTTCTTCTTATTCCATTTCTTTCTCTTCTTTTTCTTTTTTCTTCTTTTATTTTTTCCTTCTTTTTTCTTCTTCTTCTTTTCTTCTTCCTTCTTCTTCTTCTTCCTTTCTTCTTCTTCTTCTTCTTCTTCTTTTTAGATTCTTCTTATTTCATCCTTCTATGTCTTCTTCTTCTTTTTCTTCTTCTTCTTCTTTTTCTTCTTCTTCTTCTTCTTCTTCTTCTTCTTCTTCTTCTTCTTCCATTCGTCTTTCTCTTCTTTTTCCTCCTCTTCTTCTTTTCTTCTTCTTCTTTTTTCTTCTTTTCTTCTTTTTCTTTTTATATTCCTCTTTCTCTTATTTTATAATCTTTGTTCAAATTTTTTCTTCTTCCTTTTCCATTCGTCTGTCTCTTCTTCTTCTTCTTTTTTCTTTTTCTTCTTTCCTTTTCATTCATCTTTTACTTCTTTTCCTTTTGCTTTTTCTTCTTATTCCATTCGTCTTTCTCTTCTTTTTCTTCTTTTTTCTTCTTTTTCTTTTTCTCCTTCTTTTTTCTTCTTCTTCTTTCTCTTATTTTATAATCTTCCTTCAACTTGCTGTTTCTTCTTCCTCTCTAATCTTCAGTATCCTTCTTCTTCTACTTCCCTTTTTCCAGATCCTCTTCTCACCAATTCTTCATCCTTCCTATGTCTTCTTCTTCTTCTTTTTTTTCTTCTTCTTCTTCTTCTCCTTCTTCTTCTTCTTCTTCTGCAGACGGCACTGATGTAAGACTGCCCACTTTCTTGAAGCCATCATCGCCCCAACGACCTTCTACATTCGCCTCCACCTCAAAGGATCACCTTTCCCTCTGCGTGTCTCATCTGCAACTTCCTTGCGCGTATGCCTCTATCTATGACCCTGCACGTTTGCGCCTACGCCCGTGTGTATGTGAACAAATGTGTATGGTTCCTGTGTTCCCACGGAGCCCTGGGTAGCTAGCCTCGGCGAACTTCAAACTACGGCATTACAAGTCACCGGCTCCATTTCTCTATTCCTATACGTAAATCTCACCCCCGCTTCCTTGACTCTCTCTCTCTCTCCCCACACTCTCTCTCTCTCTCTCTCTCCCCCCCCTCTCTCTCTCTCTTCTTTTACGGATTTATCTGATGTGTCTTTGGTTGCTTTTTTTTATTATATTTTTGTTACATCAGTCAACACTTTCCTTCTTTCTTTTTTTCTTTCTTCGATTTACTTTTTCTTTTTCGTCATATTGTTCTCTACCTTTTTCTCTCTCCTCATTCTCAAATTCTTTCGTTGTTTTTCGTTTGTGTGTTTATCCCATGTTTCAGTTTCTCGTTCATTCTTTCTTTCTTTCTTTCTTTCTTTCTTTCTTTCTTTCTTTCTTTCTTTCATCCATTCATTCGTTCATTCTTCGATTCATTTTTTCTTTTTCGTCATGCTGTTCTCTACCTTTTTCTCTCTCCTCATTCTCAAATTCTTTCGTTGTTTTTCGTTTGTGCGTTCGTCCCGTGTTTCAGTTTCTCGTTATTTCTTTCTTTCTTTCTTTCTTTCTTTCTTTCTTTCTTTCTTTCTTATTCATTTATTCTTCGACTTCCGCTTTACTTTTCACTATTTTATTTTATTTTCTTTCTCTGGCACATTCGTTGTTTTTTTCATCTGACCCCATTCTCGTTTCAAGTTCTCTCTTTCTTTCTTTCTTTCTTTCTTTCTTTCTTTCTTTCTTTAACATTTGTCTCACTCTTTCCTTCTCGCTATGTTGTTCTGTTTTTTCTTTTTTCCTTCGTTGTTATTTTTATTTTTAATTATATTTTCCGTTTTCCATTCCTTCCCTTGACGTCGTCCTTTTACCAATGTCGGCTTCTATATTATGAAATATTTTCACTCAACAACCCCAACTTATCTCCCTCTTCCGATGGAGATTTCTTCTTAGGTTTATTCTCTCTTTCAATATTTTACCTATATACCCGTTCAGTTACCATCCCTCTTTATCCTCACTCCTCCTTTTCACAGTCTCTCTCTTCTTCTCTTATTATCCCTCTTCTCCTTATCTCTTATTTTCTACTTCTTTTTTTTATCCCTTCTTTCTTTTTTTCTATTTCCTTTTCCTCCTCTCTCCATCTGTCTCCTCTTTTCTCCTCCTCTTCCATTCACTCTTTATTTACCGCTTCTCATTCTCTCTTCGCTTTCTCTTTACTATTCTTCTCTGTCGCATCTTCTCTTCCAGTCTCTCTTCTCTCTTTCTTTCTCGTCTTTCTTTTCTTCCCTTCTCGTTCTCGCCATTTTCCTCTGTTTCCACCGCTCTTTCACTTTCTTTTTTTTTTTCACTTTCTCCTCTTTTCTCTTGATTTCTCGTCTCTACATTGTGTTCTCATTCTCCTATTCTTTCTTTCTTGCTGTTTCTCCTTCTCCCTCTTTGAATCTTACTATGTTTTTCTCCCACTAAATTTTCAACTTTCTCTTTTTTTCTCATCCTACCATTTTCTATTTTTCTCGCTTTAATTCTCTGACTTCTTCATCGTTATTAATACTTTCTTTCTTTCTTTCTTTCTTTCTTTTGTTTTCACCTTTTTCTTTGTTTGTCTTTCTTGCTTTCATTTACTTTCTTCTGATTTCCATTTTTTTCGTTCTTTCTTCATTTAATTCGTTTTTTCTTTCATATCTTTCTTTCTTCTCTTTCCAACTTTTTCGCTTTTTTATATCACTTTTTTGTTTACATGTTTATTTTCATTCTTTCTTTCTTTCTTTGATTTTTTCTTTCATTACTCTTTCTTTATTCAACTTTTCATTCATTCTTTTTTCTCTTGTTTGCCTATTCATTTTATTTATTTATTTCTTCTCTTTTCAACTTTTTCTTTTTATATCTCTTTTGCTTCTGATACTTTCTTTGATTTATTCTTTCTTTTACCGTTTTCCATTTTTTCATTCATTCTTTCTTTCTTTTTTCCGTTTTCCATTTTTTTCATTCATTCATTCCTTCTTTTTCGGGTTTCCATTTTTTCATTCATTCTTTCTTTCTTATCCTCGTTTTCCATTTTTTTTTTATTTATTCATTCTTTTTTTTCCGTTTTCCATTTTTTCATTCATACTTTCTTTCTTTCTTTGATTTAGCATTTTTTCTTCTGTTTTTTCCCTTTTTATTCATTCATTCGTTCTTTCTTTCTTTTGTTTACCTGTTCCTTCTCAGACATTCTTTCTTTCTTTCTTTCTTTTGTTTTCACATTTTTCATTCTCTATTTTTCTTTTGCTTACCTTTTTATTCTCATACTTTCTTTCTTAAATTTACCCATTCTTTGTTTTTGCATATTTTTTCTTTCATTCATTGATTATTTCTTTCTTACTTTTTAATGGTTCTTTTCCATACAAGCCACAAGTATGAGGAAAGCAATGCGAAACTAAATCACGGCACAGTAGAAATGGTCAACCAGGGAGCTTGTTAACCATTACCCCACCGCCGCCTAAAAAAGTACTGTTACTGTAAATATTTCAAGGCTAAAATTCATTTATGATTATTCGATCTTGTTTGAAATCTTACTTTCGCTCTCACACTCTCTCTCCGTTGATCTCTTTTCCCGACCTTCTTTCTTTCTTTCTTTCGTACGTTTTCATTGCTTTTCTTCCAAGGAACTTTCACTGACTTTTTTCTCTGTATCTGACTCTTTCTCTCTCTTTCTTTCTGTATCTCTCTCCATCTGTATATCTGCGTCTCTCTCTCTCTCTCTCTCTCTCCTTCTCTCTGTATCAGTGCTATTTTATCCTTTCTATCCATAAATTTGTTTGCTTGCCATGACTGTATTTAATTCTCTGTGTATCTCTCTCTCTCTCTCTCTCTCTTTCACTCCCTCTCTCTTCTTTCTCCGTTATTCTTCATTCTTTCTCTTATTCACCAATTCTTTCTTTCTTTCTTTCTTTCTTTCTTTCTTTCTTTCTTTCTTTCTTTCTTTCTTTTGTTATTTCATGCTTTTACATGAGCTGGGGCAGATACGAACGCACGTGCACACAGATGCATGCAAAAATAAGCACACTTTTCTGCAAACCAGGCCTTACACTCGACTCGCCACCCACCTACTTCGTTTTTAACCTACAACTCCTCCCCTTTCCTCTTTCTTCCATGCCAGCTCTCCTAAATGTATCCCACCTTACTCTTCTTTTTAATCCTTGCTCTCCTTTTTTTTAAACTTTTTTTTATTTCTCATCCTTTTCACCCTTCTGTTAATAGCAGAACAATCGCATCTGCCGTGGCCTGATCTCTTACTCCCCGCCTTCTTAACATCGATTGCTCCACCGCCAACCAATACCGTCCCAGACTTCTTTTTATCCCCTCCTTTCTCTGACCATCTCTTTGAAACTCACCACCCCCACACCAAAACCTTCATGTCCTACCCGAGTTTTACAGTGGGGGTGGTTGTGTTGTTTTCATTTTCCTTTCATCCACTATGTCTATTCTTTGAACGCGAGCGCGCTCACACACACACATTTTTCTCTCTCTTCCTCTCTTTCTTTACCGCTCTCTTCCCCCCCTCTCTCTCTCTCTAACTTTCTCTGGCAATCTCTCTTTAACTCTTACCCTCTCTTTCCTGTCAATCTCTCTTACGCTATCTTTCTCTGTCAGACTCTCACGTTCTCTCTCGTTTTCTGTCAATCTCTCTCTTTCCCTGTGAATCTCTCTCTCCCTCCCCCCTCTCTCTATCTCTGTGTCTCTCTCTTTCTGTTTCTTCTCTCTGGTTCGATCTTTATAAACCTCTCATTTTATATATCTCACTCTCTGACAATCTCTTTCACACATTCTATTTCTCTCTCTATGCTATCCACTCACTCTTCACACCTCTTTTTTTCTGTCAAATCTCTCTCTCTCTCTCTTTCTCTGTTAATCTCTCTCGCTTTATCATCTGTCACTCTCCTTTTCTGTCACTCGCTTTCACTATCTCTCGCTCTTTCTATCACTGTCAATCTCCCTTTATTTCTCTGTCAGTCAATCACCAAAATTTTCTCTCTCTTTTTCTTTTTTGTTTTCTCTATCATTTTTCTCTCTCAATCTCTCTCAATCTCTCTCTCTCTCTCTCTCTGTTGGTCAGTATCAAAATTTCTCTCTTCTGCTTTCTGTATCCCTTTTTCTTTCATTGTCAATCGCATTCAATATTTCTCACTTATCCTCTCTCTTTCACTCTCCCTCTCTTTCACTCTCCCATTTAACTGCCTACTCTGTCAATCTCATTCGTTCCCTCTATCTCTCCCAGTCAGTCTCTGTGTTTCTTTCTTTCATTCTCACACACACAAGCAGAGAAATATAAGGAGAGACGGAAATATAAGAAAGCACACACACACACACACACACACACATATATATATATATATATATATATAATACGGTGAGGAGCAGGTGAATAGCTATGCTTGCGAATGTGTACGCGTGTTGGGTAGTTTTCAATATCGATGATAAGCCTGGTCATTCTAGCAACGCTCCTGATTTGTCTTCCTGTCTGTCTGTCTGTCAGTCTGTTTATCTAGTGTTTTTCCCCCTCCTTCACGATTAACGTGTGTGTGTTTTAAAACCTATTTACATCAAGCAATCTGTCCTTTTTTTAAACTACACTCATATTTTTGAAGGCAAAGAAAGTGTAGTTTGCATCTAGGTTTAAATCTCTGGATCACATATTCCTCCGAAATCTCTGCATGTCTCGTCTCTCAATCAGTCCACCTGAGATCCAGGCTATCAATTTATTTGATCTATCTATCTATCTATCTATCTATCTATCTATCTATCTATCTATCTATCTATCTCAGTCTGCACATATCTACCTAACTGCCCCAGTCTCTTCATATCTATCTATCTCAGTTCATATCTATCTATTTATCTATCAAGAAATCAATCAATCTCCCTAGCTCTTTATCTCTCATTCTATCTATCTATCTATCTATCTATCTATCTATCTATCTATCTATCTATCTATCTATCTCAGTCTGATCATATGTATGTATGTATGTTTTTATGTATGTATGCATGCATGTATGTATGTATGTATGTATGTATGTATATCAGCCTGTTCATATCTATCTATCTATCTATCTATCTATCTATCTATCTATCTATCTATCTATCTAAGTATCTATCGTAATCTTGTCATACCTATCTGCCTCTCCGTCTTCTTTCTTTCTTTCTTTCTTTCTTTCTTTCCTGTATTTCTCTCTATATTTCTTTCTATTTTAATCTATCTATCTATCTATCTATCTATCTATCTATCTATCTAATGGTTATCAATCTTTTTCCACTCCCCATTCTTTTCATTAGGAATCCATCTTTACTTACCGACTTATCAAGCAACAAACAATTCTCCATAATGACGATCCCCGTTATTATGTAAGCTGGCATGCGATTTTATCGACCTACCGACTCATCTCTTTATTTGTACAGAACTAATTCTCTACCATTCTTCAATTCTCTCTCTCTCTCTCTCTCTCACTCACTTTCTCTTTCCCTTTCTCTCTCTTCTACGCCCTCTCTCTCTCTCTTTCTCTCTAGCTACCTACCTACCGACGTACCTACGTACCGACCGATTTATCTCTATTTATCGAGTAGATCTGATTGTCAGCTCCATTCCGCCAGCACTAGAAGATCACCAATGGAAAATCCATTCCATTGTTTTTGCAAGATTATCGATCAACTACACACGCCATTCCATGCAGTATAGCCATAACCTAGATTGATTGGGATAGATAGATAAACACGATCTCCATAGATAGATAGATAGATAGATAGATAGATAGATAGATAGATAATGAAGAGACCGAGACAGATAGATAGATAGATAGATAGATAGATAGATAGATAGATAGATAGATAGATAGATAGATTGATTGAAAGAAGTTGAATGAAAGATAGAGAAATAGATTGAAATAGATAGAAATTGAATGAAAGATAGATAGATGGATAGATAGATAGATAGATAGATAGATAGATAGATAGATAGATTGAAATTGAAAGAAAAAAAAAAGAAAGAAAGAAAAAAAGAAATGGGTGAGATAGAACAAAGAGGCGGCAAACAGATATAAGAGATAGATATGCAGATATTAATATATATATATATATATATATATATATATATATATATATATATATATATATATATATATATATAGATAGATAGATAGATAGATAGATAGATAGATAGATAGATAGATAGATATGAAACGGATCGCTTGTCTAATCATGGTGAAAGCGAAGATAAATATCTATCTATCTATCTCTATCTAGGTTTTTTCATATCTACCTATCTCTTTTCATATCTATCTACCTCTCCATGTATCTGTCTTTATCTATCTCGTTAGCAGACTACGTACTTACCTATTAAATTTTATATATATATATATATATATATATATATATATATATATATATATATATGAGAGAGAGAAAGAAATATATATATATATAATATATATATGAAAGGATATATATATATATATATATATATATATATATATATATATATATATATATATGTATATCGAGAAAAGAAAGAAAAAAAAGATAGATAGATATGAAGACTGAAAAGGGTCGCTTGTCTAGTCATGGTGAAAGCGAAGATAAATATCTATCTATCTATCAACTTCTCTCTCTCTCTCTCTCTCTCTCCCCCCATCTATCTGTCTTGGTCTTATCTACCTATCCCTTTTCATATCTATCTATCTATCTCTTTTCATATCTATCTAACTCTCTATGTATATATCTTTATCTACCTCGCTTGCAGACTACCTACTTACCTTTTAAATTCATATATATATATATATATATATATATATATATATATTTTTTTCGCCATTTAAGTGCATGATTGCTATAATTACGTTCTTGGTCATTAGCATTTACTTAGTTTCATGAGGCGCTGTCAGTCGAGAGGATTTTCAACGTGTTCTTCAATGTTGATGTACACTTCAACTGAGAATCCCACTTAAATCTCCTTCCTTCTAGATTAGGTCAAATAATAAGGATAATTTTAAGGATGAAACATTCTTCTTCAATCTCCGACCATACATTATTACATATCCTATCCCCATCTTTAAATTTTCTTTTTCAATCTCCCTAACAGTTCGTAATGCGCATGCGCGCTCTGACACACGCACAAAAGCACGAATGGAGCAAAATCGGATAAAAAAAAAAAAATGAAATATATATTAAAAACAATGACATTACATCTCCTGCCTAGGTTAAAACAATATAGATTAACTCATAAATAATACTGGATTCTTTATTCAAGGATCCAATAAGATTCACGGGCCATACAAAAAAAAATTACAGTTACGCAATGAAAATTGATTTAACTTTTATTTTAAAGAGTTCAACTCTCAAATTTTTTACTGAAAAAAAAACGGAGACAGGCATGTCCGAAAATTCTGATTTTTAACAATTTTCTGGTTCAATAATAGATAAACATCATTATTACTATATGTTTTGAATTTCGGCTTACTATACGAATATATATATATATATATATATATATATATATATATATATTGGTGCATGTTACATTGAATAATATAGACAAGTTTTCTCTATTTATTTTATGCAAATTCCTTTTATATCATCTGATAGGCTTAATAACATTATCATTGAAAGACGAAAGAAAATCAACATATTGATACGTGTTTTTTAATCCTGTCTAAGCTTTCGGCTTATATAAGCCATCATCAAAGATGACAATAACATTACAATATATTAAACAGTAAACGGACATAGCAACAATGATAGTCTGTTTTTATTTGCGTGGAAGATTTCCAAGAAAAGACAATCTCGTGGATACGAGACGCTGGAAGCGAAAATCGCCCCGCGGCTCATGACGTCACACATGATCACGCGAGTGTTAAAACGAGAAGTGTTAAGTATGGGAATAATATAGACATATTGTGTCAACTTATTTTTATACTTTCCACTTATCGAATCAGTTTCTTGATGTAAAGATCAAATTCATCATTTCTGTCCACCACAGAAAAATACTTGTTGATAACACCGATATATTACACCAAGAAAATAAGAAACAAAAAATCCAAATTTCCGAGGCCTTCGATATAAAAATCAATCAACGAACACTCAACAAAATTTATTACGAATATAGCAACAACATATTAAAGTGCATATAACATTGAATGCCATTTTACATTTCTACCAATCTCCTGTCAGCTCCCTTATAATGAAACGCTTGTTTAGCAAACATTTCTATAACTACAATAGATACATTCAAAATTTTAAAACAATTACAGAGATCATCACAAGGAAATGCAGATTTCATCGCATTTAGAATAAATTTCTCTTTGTAATTTACTCCTGAAGATTAGCTTGAAAAACAACGAAAGTACGTGGATTAAATAAAAACTGATTAGACAACTGGAAAATTAGCAGTATCAAAATAAATAGACACAATGTGTCTATATTATTCAATGAAACAAATTTGAATGAAATTATGATGCCACAAGACATATATATATATATATATATATATATATATATATATATAAATACTTTTTTTTAATTTGCAACTTTTATATATATATATATATATATATATATATATATATATATATATGAAGAGGTGCTGAAAACTACTTAACTCGACCCTTCTCCCTATATCTGAAAAGAAAATAAGCGTGGAACCCAGGATCATAAATTAATATCCATTCAACTGAATATGTTAGCTCTATCACTGATATATGTATGAAATGTATATATATATATATATATATATATATATATATATATATATATATATGTGTGTGTGTGTGTGTGTATATATATATATATATATATATATATATATATATATATATATATATATATATATATAATTTCTATATATATACAGCAGGTAGTTTGAAAGTGCTCAATATTAGTGATAGAGTTAACATACCATATTCATTTTATGGATAACAAAAGCGTGAAACCTAGAGTTACAAACTCATATCCAACCAAATGAATATATATATATATATATATATATATATATATATATATATATATATATATATATATGAAATGAAAATGACGTATTCAGCACCAGGAGATAATTACCAAAATGATTAACTTCTTTCCCTCATCCATTCTATTCTATAAAACATATTTACACGAAATATTGTTGCCTAAATATACAACCTCTAAAATAAACATCTATTTATCTTTGTCCGTTTTTGTTCTTTTCATATAATAAAGCTTTGGTTTCACTTTCTGTTTATTAGGATTACACGGAAATCTGCTAGATTATATATATATATATATATATATATGTTTGATTTTCTGTCTGACATTTCCTACTAATACAAATGCTATCATTGTGTTTATACTCATGTTTGAGTAGACGCCCTGTTTTTTAAAGCAATGTAAATTACGACTGTTAGCCTGTGAATTTAAGAGACTTAAGAAAGGGATTTGCTGTCCGACAGGCTACGTAATGCATTTATATATATATATATATATATATATATATATGTGTGTGTGTGTGTGTGTGTGTGTGTGTGTGTGTGTGTGTGTGTGTGTGTGTGTGTGTGTATGTGTATACAGTGTATTTGGGCCAAAATACCACTTTTGTATAAGTTTCGTTAAAAACGACTGACAAGGTACTCGGTTAATTTTTTTATTCAATTTTTCTTGCAATTTTATGATTTTCTCCTTTTCTGGACATAAATTATGTAGAATTTGTCCAAATGTTTTGTATGTCCGAGCGCTTTTGTCTATACTTTTACTCATCATCAAGGATGATTTTATTTTTACTTTTAACTGAATATATGGATTGGTTTATGTATGTATCTAGAGTCATAGGAATGTTTTATTGTCTCAACACGCTCAGTACATTGTGGCCGTGTTCATAGTTGATATTATTGAGTGTTGGCTTTTTCTTATTTTTTATTAATAATGGTTTGATTATTTTTAACATTTTTATACATATGGATGAGGCTATTATATTTGTATTATGAACGTGTTGTGTATAGAGTTTGGTAGATCTCCATGTGTATTTAAATGAGGCCTAATTGCGCTGTGATCAGAGAGGGTTAGGGTTGTACATATATATATATATATATATATATATATATATATATATATATATATATATAAGTTTTATGGTACAAAATTTAACGATAGCTAGGAATAGCCAAAATTTATATGGCATTTTTAAAAATCTAAAAAAGAACAACCGGTTTCGTCCCAGGTCTTATCAATCAAGTTTATTTTTCTGGGATATAAAAAATATATAAGCGTGTATATTAAATTAATATAACGAATGGAAGGAAAAAAAATGAATTTCAAGAAAAGTAGAGTCCAATAACATTCAGACCCAGCAAGCATTCCCTCTGTTTACAAAGGGAAGGCCCACGGGATCTGATATACAAGGACTCTAGAACCTTGAAGTGATATGAAGAATGGGACCTGGATAAAATCAAAAAATGGTCCGCACTAAAATCAAACACACAATTCCTGCTATTTATTACATGCTCTGCAATAGAAGAGCCAGAGGTATTGGTTAGTTGGCTTTTTCCTGGCATCCGGATTGAAAATCCGTATATATATATATATATATATATATATATATATATATATATATATATATATATATATATAAATATAAATATAAATTATAAAATCACTACAAAAATAGCCATTTTGTTTCAACACCCTCGGTGTCTTATCAAGTGATGATGTTGAATGTAAAATAAATGGTTTTAAAAGTTTCAAATTAATTAACGATCCTTCGCAAAAGGAAAAACGTTGCTACAAAAGCTAGAATGACCAATCAAAATACAAGTATAGGAAAAGTCAAAAAGCTTGACAACGAAGTCATGTTATAATAGCTATTCAGGTCTTTAAAATACGGGTAATATTAAAAAAGAATTTATTTTAACCAATAATTATTAAATTATATGATAAAATTTTATATTAAAATTGGTTATTGGAATTCATTCTGTATACACCAATTGTATATATATATATATATATATATATATATATATATATATATATATATATATATATATATATATATATGTATAGTCCCTATCGAGGACTATATATATATTAGGCGGATTTATGAAGCAGGCATAATATCTATCTCACGCACGGTGAACACTAGACCTGGCTTCTTGAATATTTCCCCTTTTCTAGCAAGATTAATGCTCGACAAACGTACATATAAGTTTTAGATCAAAATAAAATTCTTTTCGTTTTTCATTCAAAATACTCAAATTTTAGGAATACGTTTTCACAACATCGTCCACGTGACGACGACGTGATCATATTTAAACGGAACGCTGATCTTATAAAAGATTTCTGTTATCTGTTTGGATTGTTATTGCTTTTATGTCCATTGTCTTTTTCATGTTGAATTGTATATGGTCTATGTTAATTATGTTTTATGAATATGTCCTGAAGATGGTCTATTAGACCGAAACGTCCGACGTTGACATTAAACATTAAAACAGCATAATCGCTTAAAAGATTTTTGTTTGTTTTTTTCAGTATATTTTCTTCATATATATATATATATATATATATATATATATATATATATATATATGTATGTATAATATTGAGCGCTTTTTCTAAAAATGCAGTGTATATATAACATATAGAGATTATACATATATATATATATATATATATATATATATATATATATATATATATATATATATATGGACGACATACAAATTACAGCGATTAAGCTTTTTATTTAATTTTTCTTGAAAGTTATAGGGATGTTCCTATAACACTAGAAACATACGCAAAACCAATATATCCAGTTAAAAAATAAAAAATAAAATCATCCTTGATAATGGCTAAATGTATAGCCGAAAGCGCTTGGAATTTCAAAACATTTCATTTGGACAATTTCTACACACACTGTGTCAGGAGAAGAAAACTTTTTTTTTCGAATACAAGAATAATTAAATAAAAGCTTAATCTATTACCTTATCTACCGTTTCAAATGAAACAATACATATATATATATATATATATATATATATATATATATATATATATCCTTGTGCAATTTAGTTGAAACAAAAAGAATAATTCCGTTATTATTTACTTTTTTTCGTATTTTTCCAATGAAACATGACCCAGTGCACATGTAAGTACCTCGAATGTCCATTCCACGAAGTCGTTCCTTGAAGATTGACCACAGATTCGCGATTTGATTTAAATCAGGTGAGTTTCCCTATAGTACTTTGATTTACTTACAGGTAAGGCTTGTCATTGTGTTTGTGCAGCGTTACAATTTTCGCACGCTTCTTTGGAGTAACGTCCATCGCAGAGAATGGCCGTAGGACAACTAATTGACAGTCGAGACAATAGTGTCTGGGCGTGATAAATAGCAATCATTTTTTTTCAAGACCAAACAAATTTCATCATACACATCGATAATAGATTCCTATTACTTTACACCACTGTCAAATGATCTAATCTGAGGAATAAATAAAAAGCGATTACACCCTGTCACTACAGTGTCTTTAAAACTCACTGTATGGTGAAGGAAAGGAAACTAAACCGGTTGTTTCAATTAATTTGCACAAGCTTATATATATATATATATATATATATATATATATATATATATATATATATATATGTGTGTGTGTGTGTGTGTGTGTGTGTGTGTGTGTGTGTGTGTAGGATTAATATGACTAAAATTTACACACACATCTCTATCTCTATATATATATATATATATATATATATATATATATATATATGAATACATTTTAAATCCAACATTATATATTATTAACTTCTATGTTATTTTCGTAATTACAAGTTTTGAGTTGAAATTCCGTTTAATCACAAGCAGTGAAATTAACGTTTACCTGTTGAAATCATCCAAAGCTTTATAAGAGAAAATGTACCACTTCATTATTTTCTTCAAATTCCGCGTGCGTCTATCTATCTATCTATCTATCTATCTATCTATCTATCTATCTATCCCAGTCTCTTTCTATCTATCTATCTATCATCTATCTATCTATCTCTCCCAGTCTCTTTCTATCTATCTATCTATCTATCTATCTATCTATCTATCTATCTATCTATCTATCTCAGTTTCTTCATTATCTATCTATCTATCTTATCTAAACCGAGCATGTATCTATGTTTTTTTAGTTTAGTGTGAACCAGATATGTGTTTACTTTCTAGACTCAATAGTGTAAATCTGAGGTATGTTTACCTTTTTTCAATCTATCTTTTCCTCTTGCCTTCAATATGTCTTGTGTGTGTCAAATTCTCCAGACCCTCTCTCTTTATTAGATGGCCAATTATTTTTCTAACCTTAAGCACACGTGTTATTTTCTCTGAAACTAAATCATTACCCATAAATTTTGTTCATAGTATTCTCATCATCCTTCTGTAGAGCCACATTTCTGTTGTCTCAAGTATCCTCTTCATCTCTGTAGAATTTGTCCAGCATTCACTGTCATATGGAAGGATTTTTACTGCATAATAGTTTAGTATTCTTTTCTTTGTTCCTAACTAAATTTTCCTGTTAATACTTTGCTTAGCTTTTGGAAAACATTTTCCGCTATTCTGATATGCCTTTTGATTTCTGCGTCCCATTTTCCATCGTCTCCTGTGAGATGGGTACATTTCTCTATTTGCTTGATTTTGAAATCTTCAATGTGTAACTTGCATCAGGACTAGACCCTTCCAAAACCTGCTCACGTCATCCATCTTAGCGCCGGTTAGCTTTGCAAGAGTTGGTTGGCGGTGAAAAAAAAAGAGCTAATGGCGTGAATTTGATTAAGGTGAACCTTAACTTGCCAGGAAGTGACTCAGACAATTGATTTCACCTTCCTCTGTGGCACATATGGAATGAGACATGCAGACTCCAGTTATAAAACTGCAACTGACTGCTGCTAGCTCTGTTATAATTTCGAGTGGCGCCTTCTGTAGCATGTCCGTCAGGCGTAGCCCTCTTCATCCGCAGGTTCAACCGTTGAGATCTATTGTAATTGTTATCCGCTTGTTCCACCGATCAGGTCTTTGGGGTTGGCTTGTGCTTAGTCTGAGTTCTTGTCTTCGATCGCACCGCCAAGGTTAGATCTAACAGTATTTTAGAACTCTCCACAGCATCGCTCTCGAAGTCTGGTCCCTTGTCTTCGTGTTCATGCATTTTTGATAATTAAAGGTTGTATGTTTGATGTCTTTGGCCAATATTCATTTCTCTTGCTTATTAATCATTTAGAGAGGAGATGGGCGCCGCTAAGCTATCTAAAAGCCCTCTGAAACGACCGCAAGGAAGAAGAATCAAAGATATATAGATATGAATATATGACATGAAACCAAACATGCAATAGAATGTATCGATTTTTTCATCATGACGCCGGAGATGAACGATGACTGCTTCGGCAGTGACGACGATGGCTGCCACGACAAAAAGGTTTACGAGCGGCAAAATTCGGACGATGTCGTACAGCTTTCTTTGCTTTTCTTTTTCTTTTTTAAAAAATATTCGTGTTTGTCGCTTGTAAGGCAGGCGGATATAAATAAGTCTTTCGCGGTTAATAGTGATAGAGAAAGACTAGCGACAAATCAACAAAGGCAACGTTGGACGGCGACACAAACAAAAGGCGGGGGGACGAAGAGAAAAAATCGGAGAAAAAAATGTTTACACGAATAATTGAAAATATTTATATGGTTAAATACAAATTTGAACGATTGACGAAAAGACAACACCGCCTTCGTACACACGCACGAAAAAATTCCAAAAAAAAAAAAAAAGAAATCATCCCGACTGGGGTCCCTTTTTTATGCATAACGATCTAATGTGTTCTTTTCTCTAAGAGCGAGTGGAACCAAATAAACAAATAACATTCTCTGTTTTTTTCTAAGTGTTCATTACTTTTTAACGTATTTTCTTTCCACTGATGAATTTAGAGCCTCATAAGCTGTTATGATGTTAATTTGGGGTTAATAAAGACAAACGCCAAATAACATGTAACAATAAAATGGGGTTTATTCGGTTGGTAAGTTGGTACAGATATCGCCTGAGTAGTCTATAACGAACTCAGCAAAAGAACTTCTTCGACACTGTCTTTTGACATGCCACTATTTAACGTCCTTGTTTGTAGACGAGTTCATCTTCAAGAGGGGTGGTAGGTTCCTACACAACATAAGCAATGTCCATTGAACACCCTGATCTGGGTTAATCTACCGTCGATTTATCTCCAGAAGGAAATTTCTGACCTTCCTATACTGTCCAGTCGACAAAATCAAAAAGAAACAACGCGCATGCGCGAAATTAAAAATATAATTTACACATCGCATCCTATAGATTCGGCCATTAATGCCGCTAGGTCCTTTGTGTTAAAAGAAGAAGAAAGATCTCTGTTCCTCTGGCAAGACAGTGTCTTCAGTAGTCAAAAGAAAAAAAAAATTCTCTACGATTATTATCAGGAATATCATCCAAAAATTCCAGAGAATCATCAACGAGGACAACCGGGAAATCAAGGTGCGGGGGGGGCATTCACAATCAGATCCATATCCGTGTGTCGAAGTCATCAATCAAACATGTGGCACACGAAGTCATCTGATGAAGATCTCAGAAGAGGACAGATTGATTTGCTTTTTACGTCTTATCAACCCTTTGCAGGTTATTTAAAGCCAGAATCTTTTTTTTTAGATTGTAATTTTCTTAGATAATAATTTCGTAATACATGTCTAACTAAAAAAAAGACCCATAGTTGGGAGAAAAAGTTGCACTTAAATGAATACAACGAACCAGACTGGAATTGAAACTCGGCTCACTGATTAACAATTTCAGCCATTATCCATTACCCCAACCACACATCCAAAGTTACAGCACCAGGTATTTCCAAGCAGTAACTCATCTAGGTACTGACAAGGCTCGACGTTGCTTAACTTCGGTGATCGTACGGGAACCGGTTTTTCGACGTGGTGTTGCTTTAAGCCCATTAACCCTAACCCTAACCCTGCACCTCCACGTTTACAAGCAGTCACCCATCTAAGCACTGACAAAGGCTTGACGTTGCTTAACTTCGGTGATCATACAGGAACGGGTGTTTCTACGTGATGTTGCTTTAAGCCCATTATACCACCTGCACACCCAAGTTTACAGCATCTGGTATTTCAAAGCGGTCATCCCAAAAAATATTGACCCAGTTCGACGTTGCTTAACTTCGGTGATCATACAGTAACGGGTATTCCTACGTGATGTGGCCTTAAGCACATTATACCACCTGCACATTTAAGTTTACAGCACCTGATATTCCTAAGTAGTCACCCATCTAGGTACTGATAAGTCACGACTTTGCTTAACTTCGGTGACCGTACGGTTATACTGCATAAACATATTTTATGTATATATTTAAGAATGCGTTTTGTTTTCTTTAAATTCTGTAAAAATAATGTTTACTCTGCTCAATAATATGATCAGCTGTAATTGAAATTTATTTCTCAAATACCTGACGCAGCCTATAGACTAAGACATGAATATAGGTTGTCACACACACACACACACACACACACGCGCGAGCACACACATTGTAAGTGCGATTGGAAACCTATCAATCAGCTGACAGATCGATTAACCGGTGTACCTGCGATTGTGTTTGTGTGTTCGTATAGTGGAAGGCAATGTATATCATAATAGCGGATCGATTACAAATTAAAATTCAGATTAATTTATTGATTTTGAACGAAAAGGAAGAATACGAATTCTCTATTGTTCATTTCATTTTCTTATCTTCAACATAATTTTGCTTCTCGTTGGCCAACAACGCCCATGACATTCAATTCTTTCAGTGTGAAAAACATAGCATAATATATATATATATATATATATATATGTGTGTGTGTGTGTGTGTGTGTGTGTGTTTCATTGAACAAAATGGCTATTTTGTATGTATTTATTTTTAAATTGATCCTTTCCGGTTGTCTAATCAGTTTCTTGATGTTAAGGTGACATTCATCAAGGAAGGCACCATAGATTTTGTTAACCCAAGTACTTTCGATCTTTTCCGCGATCATCTTCAGGGGTAAATTATAAAGAGAAACTTATTGTAACTGCGAAAAATATCTATATTGTTCAATGGAGCTTGACAATAAGTTTGTTTTTGCAATTTACCTCTGAATATGAACTTGGTAAAGATTATATATCTTCCCTAACCACCTTATAGACCACCAAATTAGACTATTTCTTCCCAAAGTAAATAATAACGATAGTGAACACACAGTCAAAAATTACATAAATATTTATTACAAATGACAAATGCAAATTAACTACAAACAAGACGAATCTTCACTTAGAAATATTATAAAGAAATACACTACCCCAACTGAGCCTAATAAAAAAATCAAATTAATTATCCATTATAAAAAAATTTAAGACAGCCAACCTTATCCTCAAAAATAACAACACACCAGTTAAGTCAAAATTACAAAGAACGAATATTATCTATGAGTTCAAATGACTCTTAAGGAACTGCGTTCCTGATCTAACCGGACTCATAAATAATTACATCGGCTACACAACCACATGTTTATCCAGACGTCTTACATTACACCTATCTGATCACAGATCCATTAGAACCCATTTAAACACACACACAAACTTACCAGACTCCATTAGAAACATACTAGTAGAAAACACAAATATGATAACTTCGTCTACTTGTAAAAAAAGATTAAAAATGATGGAAGCTTTAATAATAATAAAAAAAATGCCAACTCTTAATAATATTAACTACGAACAAGGCCACAATGTGCTAACCGTCTTCGGAAATTAAAAACAACTCTATAACACACTAAAACATTCACACAATGCACACACTCAATTAAGCTGGAAAATTGAATCATCCTTGATAATGGCTAAATGTATAGCCGAAAGCGCTCGGAACTATAAAACATTTGGACAGTTTTTATACAATCTTTGTCCGGAAAAGAAAGCTCTTGTTCGAAAACAAGATAAATTAAATAAAAAGATTAACCTTAGTACCTTGTCTGTTTTTTTTTAAAAAAATATATATATATATATATATATATATATATATATATATATATATATATATATATATATATATATATATATATATAATAATAAAAAAAAAATAACGTATATATGATGAAATAGATTGTCTGACAATTATTTAATATATTTTCTGTTTATACGTTATTTTTATAATTTATTTAAGTAAATGCTCTGTTTTGAATGAAATATTATTAATTATATTTCGCGGTCTGAATGCTCGGGAAATTTCGTAGAAAATGTGCGCTCCCCGGCAGTAATCGAACCTGTAACCCTTATGGGAAGCGTCGTATAGCCTGACGCGTGGTTACCATTCAGCCACAGAGAAGCGTCCGAATTACTGTTTATAAAGATGATTTTTCTCGATCGATCATATCTGCTCACGAAACGTATCTTAACGTAAACAATGACAACGTATATTATGAAACGGATTATGTCCTACAATTATTTATTATATTTTCTTCTTATTGTTGAAGGTGTGTCGTTATAAACAGTAATCCGGACTTTGCTGACAAGACGCTTCTCTGTGGCTGAATAGTGACAGCAGGTCAGACTACATGACAGTTCCCATAAAGGTTACAGGTTGGATTCCTGTAACCATTATCCACGAAACTTCTCCAACATTCAGGCCGGTAAATGTAATTAATACTGTTTAATAAAAACAGAGCACTTAAATAAATTATATCTATAAAGATGGCGTATAAACAGAATATATATATATATATATATATGAGGAAACATGTATAACAAAGTGGAAAAAGTTTTCGTCAATATCGGATATTTAATAGCAAAGGGGCTGGGTACCAAAACAAAAAACAAAAAAAATCTAAATAAAATTGGGCTATTACATAATTAATTTTTTTTAAAAATTATCTTCAAAATTTAAAACCTCAGCGTCTCTCATTCGTGCACATGTGTAGTCGCATTAACGTAAACAAACCTAGTCTGATGAAGTACTAAGGGTCGAAACGCTTCACACGAAAACTTTTCCACTTTATCATACATCTTTCCTCAAAAACTGCTATTGATATATAACAATTTATATATCGTCATCCCACATACAGTGTAACCCGGATATAAGAGAGTTGTCGGGACCGGAGAAGTCTCTTATATCCGGGTTTCTCTTATATCCTGGTTTGGTCTATTTTATATACATTAACACAGGATCTAATTTGGGACCAGAGAAAGTCTCTCTTATATCCGGGTTTCTCTTATATCCGGGTCTCTTTCGGTAGACCAGGTCGAATTTACTGCTTATAAACTTCAATCTTCCATGAATCTTTGTGGCCCAGAGGTAAGGCACGTCCGCGTAAATGACGGTTCCGTATAGGATGCAGGTTCGAATCCTGTCAAAGAACGAATATTTTTTATGAAAATTTCTCGGACATTCAGGCCGGTAAATGTTATTTAATACTGTTTATCATAAACAGGGCATTTGCTTAAATACTTGTATCTATAAATAACAACGTTAAACATAAAAAATGTCTTTAATAAATAAATTGTCGGACCTTGTCCATTTCTTAATATATATATATATATATATATAAATATAATATTAGAGAATGTTCAAATACTTATTGAGGACTGACTGGAAGATTTGCAAACACACTGCTCATTAAGGCATAATCGTCTGCTCGACAAATAAACCGGCTCTTCTTGTAGACTTACCCGGTAAGAAGAATGAATTATTATCGTTGCCATAATTCTGGATTGTTTCAAAGGATGAATGTCACAATAAAAGGCTTAATGGGCAAAATGCAAATGACTGCCTCAAGGACAGGAACTTGAACTCGCTTACGTTTCTTTACAAGCTAAACCAGCACTCCATCACCTGGACAATGGAATATGGCCATTGAGGTTTTATTAATATCTGCATGAAAGCATATAAAACTTTTAATTTAGTTATAGCGAAAGATATCTTTTAAATATTAACGTATTAAGAAACAGAAACATTTCTTTAGAAATAAAAAAAAAAATGCTTAACTGCTACATAATTTCCATCCTCGGAAGTGAATAATGGACAGATTCCTCACAGATGTGCTTCTACAGAAGGATGCTGAGAATACTATGAACTGAGCACGTGATCAACGAGGACGTTTTAAGAAAAAGAGAAAAAAAAATGGACGCTTTTACTTAAAATCAGAAATATGAGGTTGGATTGTTCTTTTGTTAGTTAGTTGATTTTGTTTAGTGGCATATCAACGGGTTTTTTAATACCGAAATCTAAATAATTTGTACGTGATTTTATGCTTTCAACTACAGATAAAATGTATTATTCGTCATTTTCTTTTGAATATGTATTGTTAGTAATTTTACTATAAATAGGTACTTTTGCTTGGTTGATTTTGTTTAGCGGTATATCAACACCTCTATGGGTTATTTCATGCCGAAATCTAAATAATTTGCACGCAATTTTATGCTTTCAGGATAAAGGTATTTCTTTTTAGATATATAATTTGTAGGTCATAAAATGTATTGTATGTAAATTTACTATAAATATATATCTTTATATTCCTTTAGTGTTGCTTCGTCACTTTGCTATAAAAATGTATTTTTGCTCTTTTTTATTATAAAAATGATTGGTGATTTTTGTTATCTGGTTCGCTATTTGCTCATTGTCGGGACCCTAACAGGTGCTACCACCCCGGGTCAGGGTGAACATGGGAATAACAGTAGTTAAGAGGTGATTTACTTCTCAAAACCTCCAATCTCCCGATTGGAAGCCTTACTGCTGGATGTAGTTTATCGTCAGACCCAGGACGACAAGAGGTTGGAAAATTTGACACTCACAAGACATACTGAAGGTAAGAAGACCGAACTATCGGCTGACTACTTAACGATCTTACGTAAATGGACGACTGAACAGGTATTAGAAGGCTGAGTAAAATAGGAAATTGTGGAGAGCAGTGTCCGTTAACTTAGCAAAGGGATATGGAATATAGTAGTAGAAGAAAGGATAACCGGATGTTGGCTGAAGAAAATGAGTTTAAAATGAATGACTCAGACGAACATTTTCATTTCTATTAAAGTTTCTAATAGACGGGGTGGCTAAAATGGTGGCTAGAAATTTCTTCTTTAATTTTCAGTCGTAGGAATCCGTTTATTTCGCGAGATAACGTATCCGAATTCAGTCCATTGGTGTTGAAACTGGAGTGACCTCAGCCGGGCACAGGGCTGGGCCACGCCCTATGGAGGCCACGCGCTACCCAAACTACATGACCCCCGCCCCTCTCGGCTGAGCCGAAAAGATCCCAAGGAATACAAGGCATTAGATTTGGAGTCGTCTTCGTTGCAGACACACACACACACACACACACACACACACACACACACATATATGCACATACACGCGTGCGCGCGCACACACACACGCACACATAAACACATACACACGCGCGCGCACACACACGCACACATAAACACACACACACACACACACATAGACGCATACATGCACACACACACACACGCACGCACGTATGAAGGGTGTTCCAATAACTTGGACCGATTTTAAATGTGAATTAAGTTTAAGTGTCTAATGAATGAATGTATAAAATTATTTTTTTTTTCTTATTTTTTTTCAGATTTAACAATTTCAACCATGGAAAGATTAGCAATCAGACAAAGTATTAAAGTTATCGAAGCCCATTACCAAAATGGACGTTCAAACAGAAATGCATTATGCGAACTTCATGTACTGACCCGGGGTGGCAGCACATGTCAGGGTCCCAGCTATGCTCAAATAGTGGAACCAAGATAAAAACAAATTACTATGAAAGCATAAAAATACATTCTTATAGTAAAATAGAGCAATACATATTTATATTTAAAAAATGACCCAAAATACATTTTATCTGTAGTTGAAGGCAAAGAGTTGCGTTCAAAATATATTTAGATAAAGCCATAATATAGTTTCGAAATATTTAGATTTTGGCATTAAATAACCCATAGAGGTGTTGATATGCCGATAAACAAAATCAACCAACCAAATTCTGAGATCTGCAACGCATAGACTGAATCTCTTTTTAAATTTCATCAGTTTGATATCAAAAGAAAAAAGAACCAGAGAAATATTAAAAACACTTAGTATTAAGGGAATTGAATAAAACCACCAGTAGCTTCTGTATAAGTTCCTGTTATGTAATAATGGCTGTTCCAATAACTTGGATCGATTTTAAATGTGAATTAAGTTTCAGTGTTTAATGTTTTTTTTTCTTTTTCTTTTTCTTTCAGATTTCACAACTTAAGTCTTTGGCAATTTCAACCCTGGAAAGATTAACAATCAAACGTGTTCAAGTTTCAAGAGTGCAATTGGAAAAATTGTTCGTAAATTCAAACAAACTGGGTCGGTGGCAGATGTGAAATGACCATTGCGTGATCGTTTACGCCGTTTAGCTGAAAACATTGCTGCAGTGCACGAGAATGTGGCCAAAAATCCAGACCCCACTATTCGTCATCGCGCGCAGGAATTGAACCTCTCCATAACAACGTTACATCGTTTCCACTTGCACTCTCGGTTGGTCGATTATATTGACCAACAATATTGCGAAGTGAGCGAAATACATATCTGCTTGAACGTCCATTTTCGTAATAGGCTTCGATTACTTTAACATGTTGTTTGATTAAGTTGTTAAATCTGAAAGAAAAAGAAAAAAAAATTATTAGACGTTTAAACTTAATTCATATTTAAAATCGGTCCCACCCTGGCCCGAATCCGTTAGGGTCCCAGCTATGGGCAAATAATGAAAAAACAAAAGCAAAACCCTTTGAAAGTAAAAAATATATTTTTAATATAAAACGACTAGGAATTCATTTTGATAGTTAAATAACCAAAAATATATTTCATCCGTAGCTGAAGGCATGCAATTGTGTTCAAAATATTTAGATTTCGGCATCGAGATGCTGATATACCGTTAACAAAACTCAAACAAACACAAATTATTTATTTAATCTTTACTTATTTATTTAATTTTAATAAATAAATAAAAAATAAAATAAATCTATATAATAAATGACAATGTCAATGTGTAACATTTTTCTAATTAAAGGGACACAACTCTCAATGGCTCATCTTCTATATAATAAAGGCGAATGTCAGGGCTTCAATGTGTTATACTTTTTAAACTTTACTCCTAAAGGCCGTTGCCCCACATATCATACCATTTTAAAATCAGGCCGACTCTGTGAGCAAATTAAAAACATTGTGGTATGGATCCAAACCCGCAATCCTGAAATTTTGGATTCTAAAGCTTTCATGACTGAGATTGTTTTCGGCCAATTTTTTTAAAATTATTTTTTGCGATGAATTTTCTTGTACGATCTCAGTTTTTATAACATAGAAATAAATTTTGGAATAATCGAAATTATTTGCGAAATTCAGCGAAAGTTACCCATGAAATAAAAATAATTGTTTGTCCGGAAAGTAAGGACCTACGTACATCAAATTGTTTTTAAATTAAGTAGCGGCAGAAGAATTGTCGTTGAATTTTTAAAAGGTAAGCATAATTATTAATGAAATACTTAAATGCAGCAATTAGGTTTTGTGTAGTTTATTGTTGACTATCGCATCTACTCCTACCTAGCTATTGAGATGGAGGCCCAATCAAGAGCCTTCCGCAGGATATAGCTTAAATACCGCCCAATAGCTAACTTTATGAATTTAAGCGCAGTACCAGATTGGCGGCAAGGTCTCATCATTTCACAGTTTAAATGGCTTTATGTAACCGTAAGTTCTATGCTAACAGTTTCTTCGCTCGCACTTCTCGCTTGTGGAATTCTCTTGCTTCCATGTCAAATTTGATCTTCAAAAATTTAAATGCATAGGAATTTTTATTTGGTAAAAAAACTACGAAAAATAATTCCAACAAATGTTTGAGGTAACATTTAATTTATATGGACACACGCAAAGACAGACGACACGAGCCGAGTTTAAAAACAGACGATAAATTTATTTTTAACACACAAAATGAATGAATTACGCAAATTAAGTGTATTGTGTGCCAAGTGATGGCCAATAACATGTATGTTAATTGTAAATTAAGAATGGAAAATTAAAATAAGCCTTTTACAATAAAAATTATAATGCTGCATAAGGTCCTCAGAAAAGAAACTACATAAAATGAAAAAACGTAAAAAATATTTCTCAGAATAGTTTTCAAAGAATAATTTGGCACAATTTTCGAAGCAAAGTTCGTGGTAACAGCGAAGAATAGAACAAGTAGGGCAGACGAAGACTTCCTTTGATATGGGAGCGACTTTGATGTTCCTTCCAATTCTCGTCTGGTAGTTGATTTCTTCTGTGATGTGTATTCTTTCTGGACCGGGGCAACCTGGGTTCCTGCAGCAGCTGTTCGTCGATTTCGAAAATTAAGTCCAAGGCCCCCATGGCTCCAAATACACAAACATACCAAAAATATTTTCTAAATTCAAAATTAAGTATCGTCTGCTTTTTCTCTGAAAAGCAGACAATGCAAATTTCTCATGAATGCAATATCAGTCGTTATTTTTTCTTTTTAATTATTGTACTTTTTTCGCTGCTTAATAGTGATTTTTCCCACGTATTCTCTCACACTCGGTAACATATTGCGTATTATTTGGCTTCATTGTCTTGCTTCAGGTGAAATGACTAAAACACACACACACACACATTTCTCTTTCTGGATACGATTCTATTTCGCGCGCTTTTAATCATCGACGCCTTCCCACCTCCATATATGTGAATATCTTACGTAAAGTTTCCTTGAACCTTGATTTTAATATTGTTAAATGCACTAAGCTAGAAATATGAGAGACAAAAGAAGAGGAAAAAAGTAATCTTTATAAAATCTTATATATATATATATATATATATATATATATATATATATATATAATTTCACAATTTATTCTCCAGCAATTTACAGCTTTTTAAAATAGACATGAAAGCGAAGACAATGTTCGATTCTGACGTCATTAAAGAAATTGCACGTAACATTTTCTGTATCGTGAAAACATCAAAAAGTAATGTTAATTTCGTCATAAACTTCCGTCTTTTCATATTCAGATATGAAAAAAGATTAAATTCTTTGTTCATTCATCATAATTAATTTAGATATTGTCCTAATTTAGATATTACTCAAGTCTTTTCTTAATTCATATATTTGATGACGCTGAAATAGGATGTCTAATACGTACATTCATTCATCGTTGCTCTCGGCAAGGTTTTTAGCCTAAAAACAGGAAAACCTTTTTGTGCGTCTTGATTTAATTTTTTTTTTTTTTTGCCCATTAAACACGTCTCAATCTGCCGCGCTCAGTGTGTAATCGAGTGGGATGGATAGCAGAAATATCGGACAAAAGTCTTTAAAATTCACAGGAAACTATTCCTGATAAAAAGGTGCCATTACTAATGTTCCTTTAAAATGAAAACCAGGATAACTTTTATGCTGGTTACACGCGAACTGCTTTTTTCCATCAACCACTGCATTGTGGAACCAACTCCCAAGAGGATGCTTCCTCTATCATTACCCTATTAACCTGTTCATATCTAGGGTCAAACGCTATCTTTCTCACATATTTCCTTAAATTGTGCCTTTTTACCCCGTAACCCTATACCAGGAGTAGTTCTAGAGCTTTATACAGGGTGAACCTCATTATCAAGAAAATAAGACAATTTTCTGGTAGTATTCAGTTGCATGATAACTTTGTTATTCATTTCGGAGTATTAGTACTATTATTTTCATAGATTTCTATAACACGAAGCATTATGAAATCATGATTTTATACTAGATTAAAAGCCGCCCTATCGAGCGGCATTTAAGCTAGCTCCTGCGGAAGGTTCTTGATTGAGTCTTCGACTTGTTCAAATGTTTGAGAATCTTTACGTCTTTGCATATTCTCAGCATTGGAAGCTCTCTTAGATGGCTTTTGATCTGAGTTTTCATTTGCACAAGACTTTCTTTTCCTCGCTGCAGTCTTGGCTCTTTTGATTGTAATCTGGTCTTCCATTCGCAGAGATTTCTTTTTGCGGGGCATACTGCTGCCGTATGCGATAGGCAACAATAAACTACAGAAGAACTAAAAATTGATTGCCATATTTAAGTATTGCATTAATATTTAAGTTTACGATTAAAACTTCAACCATAATTCTTCTGCCGCCAATTAATTTAAAGACAATTTGATGTGCGTAGGTCCTTACATTTCATACAAACAATTATTTTTATTTCATGGGCAACTTTCGCTGGATTTCGCAATTAATTTTGATTATTCTCTAAATTTATTTCTAAATTATAAAAATTGTTATCGTACAAAAAATTCGTCGCAAAAAATAACTTAAAAAAATTGCCGAAAACAATCGCAGTAATGAAAACTTGGGAATCCAAAATGTCATGATCTCACGGTGTCGTCCTGTTTCCAGAATAGTATATGTTGAGCTACAGCCTCTAGGAGTAAAGTTGAAAAAGTGTGACACACTGACATTCGCATTTATATTATCGATGGAGTATTGTCAATTGTAATTTTTAATTATTTTATTAGTAATTACTTTCGTCTTCATTTTTTTAGCTTAAAATCTATCTGCTGTCATTATTACTTTTTGGTTCTTATTTGCTTTCATTCATGCTATGAGAGTAAGTCAAAAATTATCTTTTAAAGAAGTCAGTTGGGTTGGATCTCCTGGCCATCAATTTCAGATCTTCGTTCTACGAGATGTCAATGGTTGATCAGACAGTTTCACACTTGTCCAACCCAGTTGCGCTTGAAATGGTCATGCATGGGGAAAAAAAAAAACAATATAGGTAGATATATAAACACCCACCCTAGAGAGAAAAGAGTATTTCTTGCCCGCAGGCAAAAATGTAGGTTCCACGTTCAGAGAACGTCCCCAAACCACTAGCCGACTGATTGATCAGGTCCGGAAGTGAATAAACAGTATTTTTATTTAATCATTTCAGTACAAGCAAGGCAATAAAGCCACTAAAATGCAAGAGGTTACTGAGTGTTAGAGAATATGAAAAAAAGAAAACATTATTAAGAAGAGAGAATAATAAAAGGACAGAAATTAAGAAAACATGATAACGATTGATGTTGCATTTAAATTTTTGAAGATCAAAGTTGACTTGGAAATAAGAAGCCGGAAGAAAACCTCACAAGTGAGAAATGCGATTGAAAAAACTGTTTACATAGAACCCCATGGTTACATCTAAATATTTCAACTGCAAAAATGATGAGACCTAACTGCCAGTCTAGTATTGCAGTTAAATTCATAGATTCCAGGTACCATAGAGGATATTTCATCAGAACAATTACGAAGAATGTGTTTATAGAAATGCCACAGAGAGGCTACGTTTAGGCGGTCGGAAAATGACAGAAGTCGCGATGCCACGTCAGGACCAATAACATTGCAGATTCTTCTTTGGATTTTATCAAGAATATCTAAATATATAGCAGGAGCACCAGACCAGATGTGGCAGCAAATTTAAACGCAAGGACGAATTGAAAATACTACGAACGCGAATTTAATTTTTCGGTCTAATATAAATTATCCTGAAAGGAGACTTGAGGCAGAAGAGATGTGGTTCTGCAGGAGGATGCTGAGAATGCCATGAACTGAACATATGAGTAAAAAGGAAGATTTAAGGAAAATGGCTACGAAAAGGACATTTATACTTAAAATCAGAAAGCCACTACAGAAATTTCTGGGACGCATTATGAGAAAAGAGGGCTTGGAGAATTTGATACTCATGAGACATACTGAAGACAAGAAAGACACAAGAAATCAGCGAAGGATCTGTCTAACGAGCTATTGATTGGCAGAGCATGGTGTGGGTTGGTAAGGAGAGTTAAGTAGGATAGGAAGTTGTGGAGAATCATGGCCGTCCAGGCCCTGAAGGGATACGGCATGTAGATGAGAGAGTATTATTTTAGATTTTCATTTGTAAATCAAAAATGAAGAAGAAGAACTCTCTCTCTCCTCTATATACCGTGTCTCTTCCGGACCTGGAGGGTTATACCTCTCCACAACTTCAATCCTTCCTAGTAAAGTTTGGCTACTTACTAACCCTCCCACACCAGAAGAAGACAATTTTATATATATATATATATTTTTTATCGGGATAAAAGTCTAAACCAATTAAAAGTATCCTCTTTTGTCTGAGTGGCATTATTGCCTTGCTTGGGGTGAGTTGATGAAATAATAATAATAATCGGTTCACACTCATTCTCGGTTGTTTTGAACAGGAGTAGAGGTTTGTCCCCTGTTTCTTGTTTAGGATTGGATTTCTCTTCGTTCTCTTTCACTCCTAGTAACCCCTTGCACCTTAGTGAAATTATTACCTTGCTTGGGGTGAGTTGATTAAAATACTACTACTACTACTAATAATAATAATAATCATAAACAGACGACGACGACGGCGGCGGCGAAGAAGAAGAAGAAGAAGAAGAAGAAGAAGAAGAAGAAGAAGAAGAAGAAGATGATGATGATGATTTTATATACATATTTATGAGGATAAAGTCCTAAACAAATTAAATGTAATAATAATAATAATAATAATAATCTAATTAATAAGCTGACGACGACGAAGAAGAAGAAGAAGAAGAAGAAGAAGAAGAAGAAGGAGAAGATTTTATATATATAGTTATATGTGGATAAAGGTCTAAACGAATTAAGTGTAATAATAATAATAATAATAATAATAATAAGCTAACTAATAATAAGCTGCCTACGACGATGAGGACGACGACGTAGAAGAAGAAGAAGAAGAAGAAGAAGAAGAAGAAGAAAGGGGAGAAGAAGAAGAAGCAGCAGAAGAAGAAGAAGAAGAAAGGGGAGGAGGAGGAGAACTCTTAAAATATCAAAGCGGAAAGTTAATTCCGCTTTCATTTTTTTTTCTTCAAATTATTTTATGAAAGGCAGTCGAATTATTTGTCGCAATCGACTGAATATTTCTTTTTCGAATCATTTGAACCCTAAAATCCTGTAAATAGTCTTGGAATTTGGCTTTTCTTATTGAGCAAGAAGTGGTAGGGGGATAATTTTTTGCAACATGGAAATGCATCATTGATGTATGAAAGCAAGAATAGTCAAGAATAAACAACAAATGCGCATGCGCAATGAAGACTCATTTGGAGACTAATTGCTACAAGGGTTGCACTTACACGGGCATAGCTCAGTGGTTAGTGTTGAGGACTGCATCATATGAGGGTTATGGAATGTTTATTCAATGTAAAACATGGTCGAAATATTTGATCACTTCTTACAAAAGCCCATGGTTGTTGTTCAGAAGAAAATAAAAGGTTAGATAATGAATGGTGATTTTCAAGAATGGATAGGCATCTTCGTAGATAGATAGATAGATAGATAGATGAAGAAATATGAACAGCAAGACACTGGAGATAAAATCATATGAATTGAATGAGATAGATAGATAGATAGATAGATAGATAGATAGATAGATAGATAGATAGATAGATAGATATGGACAGTCGATAGATAGATAGATAGATAGATAGATAGATAGATAGATAGATAGATATGAACAGTCTTAGATAGATATTAACAGTCTGAGATAGATAGATAGATAGATAGATAGATAGATAGATAGATAGATAGATAGATAGATATGAATAGTCGAAGATAGATAGATATGAACAGTCTGAGATAGATAGATAGATAGATAGATAGATAGATAGATAGATAGATAGATAGATAGATGGACAGATTAGAGATAGATAGATAGATAGATAGATAGATGGATGAATATTAACAGTCTGAGATAGATAGATAGATAGATAGATAGATAGATCGTAGAGAATAGATAGATAGAGATAGATAGATAGATGAATATGAACAGTCTTAGATAGATTAACAGTCTGAGATAGATAGATAGATAGATAGATAGTCTTAGATAGATATGATAGATAGATAGATATGAACAGTCTGAGATAGATAGATAGATAGATAGATAGATAGATAGATAGATAGAGATGAATAGTCGTCTGAGATAGATAGATAGATAGATAGATAGATAGATAGATAGATAGAATAGATAGATATGAACAGTCTGATAGAGATAGATAGATAGATAGATAGATAGATAGAGATAGATGGACAGTTTAGATAGATGATAGAGATAGATTAACAGATAGATAGATGAACAGATAGATGAGATAGATAGATAGATAGATAGATAGATAGATAGTCTTAGATAGATAGATAGATAGATAGATAGATAGATAGATATTAACAGTCTGAGAAGAGATAGATAGATTGCATAGATAGATAGATGCCATGAATTAAAGATAGATAGATAGATATGAACAGATAGATAGATAGATAGGGGATGATATGAACAGTCTGAGATAGATAGATAGATAGATAGATAGATAGATTTAGATAGATAGATAGATATGAAAGTCTACATTTATTGCCATTTAAATATTTTACTAATTAAAACATGTCTTTAAGTCAAAAATACTGATAAATATTTTACTAATTAAAAACACACTTTAAAACACTATATTAGATTACCAAGTGCATTCTACTAAGTGCATTCTTAAAGTATCTAACATATATTTAACTCCCACGATCAGTGTTGATTTTAAAACGTCCTCTAATCAACATTCAGTCAAACACCAAACTGCATTCCAGATATAAAAAATACAGACCCTTACATATGTACATTATACATACGAACGTTGCTTGTCAAGTCAGATGTACTTGAAATCTGCTTAATCAACGAAAATCAAGCAACACAAAAATAATGTCTAGGATGCAGATATCTAACAAGAAAACTCACGTTACATCTCTCTGATCATAGCTCAATTAAGTCTAATTTAAATACAGACGGTGACCTACGAAACTCCATTTGCAACATACTTGTAGGCAATACAAATATAATAGCCTCATACACATGTAAAAAAAGGCTAAAAATAATGCAAGCATTATGAATAAAAAAGAAAAAGCCAACACTAAATAACATCAATGAACACGGAACAATCTGATGACCGTATTTGGAAAATAAAAACAATCCTTTAACTCTAGATACATAAATTAAAAATTCTATACATTCATTTAAAAATAAAAAATAAAATCATTCTAACGAGACGCTTCTCTATAGCTGAGTGGTACAGCACGTTAAATAACGGTTTCCGTGGAGGAATACAGGTTCGATTCCTGATGGAGAACGCATATTTTCTACGAAATTTCACGAACATTCAAGCCGGTAAATGTAATTAATACTGTTTAATTAAAAACGGAGTATCTGTTGAATGTTCGAGAAATTTCGTAGAAAATATGCGTTCTCCATCAGGAATCGAACCTGTATTCCTATACGTAAACCTTCATTTGACCTGACGTGCTCTACGATTCTGAATATTTTCCATGAGGTTTCTCGAACATTCAGGACAGCAAATGTAATTAATACTGTTTAACTAAAAACATAAATAAATTCTATCTATAAAAATTACGGATAAACGGAAAAATATATAGATATATTATGAAGTTCGACAATTATTTTAATATATGTTCTGTTTATACGTTATTTATATAGATACAAATATTTAAGTAAATGCTCTGTTTATAATAAACAGTATTAATAATATTTACTGGTCTGAATATCCGAGAAATCTGAAAGAAAAATGTGTGCTCTTCAACAGGAATCGAGCCTGTATCCTACACGAAACCGCAATATAGCCTGACGTGCAATACCATTCAGATAGAGAGGAAGCGTCTGGTTAGGAAGGTTAAATTGCTGTTTTTCAACTACAAACTTTCAATTATTTCTCTCGAACGCTCATATCTGCTCAAAGCGTTCAAAAACAGTAATTTAACCTGGGCCGCTATCAGGGACAAGTGACAGAGAGAAAAAAATCGCTATAGTCACTTTCGCGAAAATACCATTGGGAAAAGTATGAGTCCATCTCTTGTCCTAGAGGCTATGGGTTAAATAGTTTGCAAGAATATGTTGTAACCTAGAAAGGGTTACTGAATGAGGAATGACCAAAACGGAGGTTGGAAATGAAATGGTAATCTTTATAACATCAACAAAATACAATACTCGCCAGCGGCGTGAAGTAGGTAAACCACTGCTAGTGGTGGACTACATAGACACCATATTACCCCCACTTACAATAGTGTCCCACGTATTTATGAGGATTGGGACATACCCATTTGTGTTCATAGGTACGGTATATAACACTTTCTTTCTTTCTTTCTTTATTTCTTTTTTCTTTCTTGACCTCATCAGTAGCTTTCTCTAAAAAGGGACACGAGAATAAAAAATATTATTATTATTATTATTATTATTATTATTATTTGTGTATGTTATGTTTCCTGCTTTCTCTTATGAGTCCCAGTCTTTTTCATTATCCTTCATATTTTCACCATCATCGGAAGAATTTAATTCCTCCTCCATTTCTTGACAATCCAAATCATTTGGAAGAGATTCTACCGTTAAATTTTTTTGTAATCCATTAGCGTCTTCATTTATCCATTCTTTTAAGTCAACTGAAGTGAAAAGTATTCAGTGGATCCTCTTCAAGCGTAAGTTTCAGCGTTTCGTTCAGATTCTTCAATCCTTGTTAGTTTGCATATTCAAAGAATTAGGATCTTCCTCCAGTTTTTCAATTATCTTTAATTTCTGAGGTAACGTGAAAGAATTTATTTTCCTTCCTCTTCCAATTGAAGTTACTTCTGTGGGAGACATTATGGCTTGAGAAATTTCAAGTTACTAACAATTATCCGCAAAGAAATGAAAAATATTAAAATTTACAACGTTTAAATGGCAACACTGAGAAGTTCGGATCTGAAGACGTTAGGATCTGAGGAAGTTATGAGGACTTCTACTGTCTTTAAAATTAAGTGAATGTTGTCATAGGATGAAAGCTCGGATGATGTGAATATTTTTATGATTATTCCTTTCTTACTTTTTTTCCTGATTACTGGTTGCCCCACAGCGTCTCATTTCATTCTGAACGCATGTTGATGGCAATAAGAGATAGATAGATCGATAGATATGAACAGAGTGAGATACAAACGAATCGATTTTTATAGGTAAATAGATATAAGATTTTTTTTTTCTAATATGAAAGATGGAAGGCAGACAGATATAAAATTAAACCGACATTTGTATTTTTCTGATAATGATACTGGTGATGCGATTATTTTTGTAATGTTTTGCAAGTGACGAAAAAAATAGATACGAAACGAATAAGTAAATATTTTATTAAAAATATCCCCACTCTTCACTCCTTTAAAAATAGATAAATAAAGGAAATAAAAAAAATAGAAAAACAAAATATATGACAAAATTGTGTGACTTAAAACGCTCTTTTTAAGAAAAAAAAATGGACGCAAAATGAAACTTATTTAAAAGATGAAACGGGCTAGAAAAAAAAAAACAAACAAAAAAAAACCCCAAAAAACACGTAAACAGAAAAAGCCATTTGAACTGCATGAACAAATAAGGAAGTAAATGTGTGTTGGATTTCCCTTGAATATTTTTTAAGAAATATTTCAGAGAAATAATTCCTGTTTAAAGAAAATAAATAAATAAAGAAAGAAATAAACATTTGTCGAATTTCGCTGCTTTTCACGACTTGCTTCCATTGTGATTATGAAAAAATGACTGATCCTCATATTACTGCCTAAGTGGTGAAAAAGATATAAAATATATATATATATATATATATATATATATATATATATATATATATATATATATATGATAATGCAATGGATGTACAGGTGCGCATATTTGTGGGCCTCAACATGTAGATATGCATAAAAGATTATTTAAGAATACAAAATATATATCTTTTAGTACAGTGTAACTCAAAATGTGGTACGCTCTATCGGCTGGGGCTTCGGAATACGCCAACTGCACCTCTGCAGATAAGGTAAGACACCCCCAGCCCAATGAGATGTCCTCGATATGATAACAAACTACATCCGGCAGCAAGGCCTTTGAACAGGAGGTTTTGAGGAGCGTGGAATCACCTCTTAATTGATGTTGTTCCCAGCTCCAACCTCACTCGGAGTAGTACCATCTGTTACGGTCCCGGCAATGGGCAAATAGTTATTATCAGTAATACATTTTTGAAACATTATTACGAGCAATACATTTTTGAAAAAAAAAAAAAACAAACAATGCAATTTTGGAAAAAAACATACCAGCAATATATTTTTGAAAAGAATATTATTAGCAGCAATACATTTCAACCGTCTTTACGAAAATACTTCAATGAAACCTGATCTTCAAACTGATTTCTGACATTTAACACATATTCTATTTATACAAACCTCTCCTAAAAATCTTGTTGGCATTAAATAACCCATAGAGGTGTTTATATGTCGTAAATGAAAATAAACCTAAATGTGGTACGCATATTGGTATTGATGCCTGGACCATAGTCAGCTGATTATCGGCTCAGTTGTGTGCCAAACATGATACACGCTTAGGTGATCATGTATCTTTCGATACATGACTGACGTGGCAGATTTTTTCCTGCAGTAGGTTGCTATTTCAAGGCTATAGAACTTGGTCTCTCCTGCTATTTAGCCATAGTGGACGGGAGAAGAAGAGGATTCATACCTTTCTCAAGGGTATTAGCACGTAAGTGAATCCGAACCGCTTATGCATTACTCCACGTGGATACCAAAGCAATATAAAAGTTGACTGTCTAAGCTAAAGTACTTTCCGTTTCTTCTGAAGAATAAAAAACGAATATGCCGAGGTCACTGAAATAGCTTTGAAAGTATTTCTGCCATTATTTTCAAGGGGACTACATATGCAGTTTCCATATATAATAAATTCTTTAAAAAGTTAGTTATATCTCACATATATCGATGGTACCCTAATCACTGATACCCAAAAAACACTGATGTAAAAAAAAAAACATTTTCCTGAAGTTTCCAGATATCTATCAAATAATTGCTGAAAAACCCAAAATATATATATATATATTTTTTTAAGTGGGTGGGGGGACTTGTAAACGAATGATTTATTCTTTTTATTGAAATATTTCGACTAGCAGTTGCCAGTCTGGGTCACTCCTTATTTAAGGCAAAATAAATAAATCAGTTGGAATTACATTTTTTTCTTTCTTTTAATTATGCAACTACCAACGGAGGCAAGCATCCTAACTTTGAAAAAAAAAAAAAAAAAAAAAAAAATCACCTATTTAAATCCATTTACATCTTTCGGATTGTTGTCCTCATCTTTATTGCCATATTCACGACGTTTCAGCCGTTGTACGCTCCGGCTTTCTTCATGTTGACTCAGTGTGTTTTGACCCCACTCCCCGAAAAAATAACAGATATATGCCTATGTCTATATTTCTGATATGAGGTATTGTAAGTATTTGCACTATGTATATCTTTCGAATAGTTGTCCTCACCTTTATTGCCAGATGCTGAAAATTCCTTTCGACTCAAAGGGTAGATCAGAAGGTCCGGTGCTGTAAGTGTTGCGAAACACTGCCTAGTCTTGCAATCCAAATTTCAGTCAGGGATCAATTAATAATGCAAGAAGAGTGCCCGAGGAACGACTCTATTCTCATAAAGTCCCTTTTACAAAAAAAAAAAAAAAAAAGATAAGAAGGAACGGAAGGCATGCCTTAAGCTTTTGACCCCTGCGTACCTGAACAATTTGAACCCTTCTGCCTGGGTTCCTGGGTCAAAATTCGCAAATAATTGGTATGTAATGTTTCACGGTAGATATGAAAATAGTTACAAGTGTTTACCCACCTTTCAACCGGAGGCTGGGCATTAAATTATTTTTCTCTACCACCGTTTAACCGGTAGCTGGGCATTAAATTATTTTTCTCTACCACCGTTCAACCGGTGGCTGGGCATTAAATTATTTTTCTCTACTACCGTTCAACCGGTGGCTGGGCATTAAATTATTTTTCTCTACCACCGTTCAACCGGTGGCTGGGCATTAAATTATTTTTCTCTACCACCGTTCAACCGGTGGCTGGGCATTAAATTATTTTTCTCTACCACCGTTCAACCGGTGGCTGGGCATTAAATTAATTTTCTCTAGCACCGATAAGCCGGTGGCTGGGCATTAAATTATTTTTCTCTACCACCGTTCAATCGGTGGCAGGGCATTAAATTATTTTTCTCTACCACCGTTCAACCGGTGGCTGGGCATTAAATTATTTTTCTCTACCACCGTTCAACCGGTGGCTGGGCATTAAATTATTTTTCTCTGCCACTGTTCAACTGGTGGCTGGGCATTAAATTATTTTTCTCTACCACCGTTCAACCGGTGGCTGGGCATTAAATTATTTTTCTCTACCACCGTTCAACCGGTGGCTGGGCATTAAATTAAATTATTTAATGCCGACGCTGTGAGCAAATTAAAAACATTCAAGGACGGGTCCAGAGACGCAATCCTGAAATTTTGGATTTCCAAGTTGTCATTACTGCGATTGTTTTCCGCCAATTGTTACGTGATTTTTTGTGACGAAATTTTATACAATAACAATTTTTATAATTTGAAATAAACTTGGGAAGAATCGAAATTCATTGCGAAATCCAGCGAAAGTCACCCATGAAATAAAAAATATTTTTTTGTTCGGAAAGTAAGAACCTACGTACATCAAACTGTCTTTAAATGTTAATGCAATACTAAAATGCAGCGATCAATTTTGAGTTCTTCTGTAGTTTATTGTTGCTTATCTCATCTACTCCTCCCTATTGTGATGAAAGCCTAATCAAGAGCACTCCGCAGGAGTTAGCTAAAATACCGCCCGTTATATATATATATATATATATATATATATATATATATATATATATATGAAATGGACAAACTCCAACAATCATTTTTATGTTCTTTTTATATATATGTTTCTATATTTCTTACATGTTTGCCAGTCTATTTTAAAAAATTCCCGTTCCAGGTTTAATGTTTTTTTGTTTTTTTTTATTATTATTATTTCCTTTTTTGTTTATTAAAACACTTCTTTGGTATTAATTTTATATTATTATTATTATTATTATTATTGTCCTCCTCCTTATCTTCTTCTTCTTCTTCTTCTTCATGTTCTTCTTCTTCTTCTTCTTCATGTTCTCCTTCTTCTTACTCCCCTTTCCTCTCCTTCCTCTCCTCCTCCTCCTCATCTTCTTCTTCTTCTTCTTCTTCCTCCTCCTCCTCCTCATCATCATCATCATCTTGTTCTTGTTATTGTTCTTCTTCATCATCATCATATTATCATTATTCCTCCTCATCTTCTTCCTCCTCCTCTTCTTCTTCTTCATTCTCCCCTCTCCTTCTTCTTCCTATCCTCCTCCTCCTCTTCTTCCTTCTCACCCTCTTCTTCTTCTTCTTCCCCCCTCCACCACCTCCTCCTCTTCTTCTTCTTCTTCTTCCTCCCCTCCTCCACCTTCTCTTCTTCTTCTTCTTCTCTGTCCCCACTCCCCCGACGTAAGGATATTGTTGATGATGACTCAAAATCTCCCTATTCCTTGTGGCTATTGACTGTTATTTTTCTTTTGTCAACTTCTGTCCTCCATTGATACAAATTCGAGCTACTAAATAATATAAATCCTGCAAAAAAACCTCATCAGGTCCGATGATGTTTTAATCATTGACCCCCAAAACGAGCGAAATTGATTGACTGGTGCAATAACTGTTCAAATCAACTGGCGAAATGAGCATACCTGCTCGTGGGATTGAACTCAAAGCGGTTTCAACCATCTTTTACCCATAGACCACTTTTAATCATAATTCTTTTGGTGGACCCCCCATAAACATTCAATGAAAAAAAAAAGCTTATTTTATTTTTACTAATACATAGGTTTACTAACTGTATTATAGAAATAGTAAATGTATATCCTTCCTTTATATATAATCTTTATACAATTTATATATTAAATTAATTTTATTACTAATATTTTTTAATATTTTATATTAATTTATATTAATATATATAAATATTTTATTTTATTAATATTTAAAATTATTTGTTATTAATATATTAAATTAATTTATATAATAAATTAATATTTATATAATTTTCCTTGACACACACACATATATATATATATATATATATATATATATATATATATATATATATATATATATATATATATAGATAGATAGAGAGAGAGAGAGAGAGAGAGATAAAAGTAATATAATATATATAAAAGTAATATAATATATAGAATATAAAAATTCATCAGACCTACAAATTCAATTTTTTTTTTTTTTTTTTTGAATTTGTACGTCTGATGAATTGGATCGTGATGAATTGGATCCTGATTACGATTCCAATGTAATAAGTTATAACCATGGAATATTAGTGTTTGAACCTTTTATATTATACTAGCAGTAGAGCCCGGCGTTGCCCGGGGATGTAACAGTAAGAGATAGATCAAGTATCGACCATCATAAAGACTGAAAAATAAATTTGACAAAGATTATTGTTTAAGATTGACGGACACGCATGTCTTAATTATTTTTTTTTTTTTTTTTTTTTTTTTACGAATCGGTCAAACCCAAACTCAAACTGAAACATTGTTTTCAATCGTTATGGATCTACCGATTGAATAGAATTTTATTATAAACAATTGTCTTGTAAATGGAATTTTTAAAGCATTCTGAATGTAAAAATAAAGAAAAAAGTGTGCAAGACAATAAGAAACACTACATTCCCAAAAAAAGTGAAGTTTTGTTGAAATCGTTTGAAAAATGTAGGTAATCCGATCCCATATATAAACGAACACACACACACACACACACACACACACACACAACCTGTGCTTTATAAGTACTCGATATGAATTGTCCCCCTTTCATTCTCGAAAGAGCGATGCCTCTTAATCGTGTTTTCAAATTGATTTCGTGCAAAAACAATGGTGTTTTTTTTCAATTTAGGGCGCTGTCAGAACCACCGCAATGTAATTTTATGTAGTCCTATGAAGTTTTGTTGAAATCGGTTGAAAAATGTAGGAAATCCGATCCAATATATAAACGAACAGACACACACACACAACCTGGGTTTTATAATAAGCATAATTCTTACTCTGTCCTGGACATTGAGTTCTACCTGGATTCTATCTTCTTGGGAATTTATATATATATATATATATATATATATATATATATATATGTATATGTGTGTGTGTGTGTGTGTGTGTGTGAGTGTGTGTGTGTGTATATATATATATACGTATATACCTTCTTTTATGCATCCTTCTTTGTTTTTATTCAACTTTTACAATCAAAACATCTGGTAGAGAAAAAGGGACGCTAAAACTTACATATAGCCTAACGTCCCTTAACCGGATGGGACACAGAGGAGCGTTCGGTTAGCAAGGTCAACTTTACTGTTTTTAACCGAATGCTCCTCGGTTCCATATAGGATACAGGTTCAATTCCTTGGACGCATATATTCTATGAAAATTTCTAGGACATTCAGGCAGGTAAATGTTGTTAATACAGTTTATTACAGAGCATTTACTTAAATAATTTTATCTATAAAAAGAACGTATAAACATAAAAAAAATTCTTATATATATATATATATATATATATATATATATATATATATATATATATATATATATTGTGTATTTAGCCAGCAATCACTCTTTCATACCAGTTTCGACTGACAAGGTACTGCGTTTAAACTTTTTACTTAATTTTTCTGATGTTCATACAAGTGTTTTATTTTCTAAGACACAAAATCCTAAAAAACTGTCCTAAAAGTTCTGCATATTTGAGCCATTTGCCTATTCTTTTATCTGTTATCAAGGCATATTTCTTTATATCTAAATATGTTGTTTTTTATGTACGTGTCTAAAGTAATATGGAGTTATGATCGGTTACGTGTACGGTAAGTCGTCTAGATAAGCATGAAGTAGTGTAACCAATTTAATTATTTATGAGTCTGAGTTGATCAGAAATATATTTATTAGACGGATTCATATTTAAACAAGGAGGAGGTTAAGTTACAAAACATCAAAACATTTACGTTTTAAGTTCACGTTTTAATCGCATCCACTCGAAGATAAATAGAAATAAACAGAAATAGTGGCCGTGTTCGTAGTTAATATTGTTAAGTGTTGGCATTTTCTTTTTTATTATTAGGGCTTCCATTATTTTTAATCTTTAAAATGGGGATGAGGCTATTATACTTGTATTTTCTACTAGTATCTTTCGGATGGAGTCTGGTACACACACACACACGCGCGCGCACACACGTGTGTGTGTGTGTGTGTGTATGTATGTATGTATATACACATATATATTGTGTATTTAGGCAGTGTATTTAGGTGTTTTCTTTTTTGAACACAAAGTGTGTAGAAATTGTCCAAATGTTCTATAATTCCGAGCGCTTTCGGCTGTACTTTTTAGCCATTATCAAGGATGATTTTTCTTTTACTTTTAACTGAATATATATATATATATATATATATATATATATATATATATATATATATATATATATACTATCAAATTCCATCTTGAATTTATAAACGTACCATTCGTCCGTGTATTGAATATTGCTGCCATATATGATCTGTTGTTCCGGTTGATTCTGGCCAAAATCTAAAGAAGAGTCTGTAGCGTAAATATTTTCATGCCAATCATTCTGATGAGCTTTATTCTTTGTTGTCTCCAGTGAACGACTTAAAACGTACTACTTGACTGGCAATTAGGTCTCACCTTTTTACTGTTGAACTAAGATGCAACCGTTTGTTTCTATTCTAATAGTTTGTTTTCTCGCACTTCCTGCCTGTGGAAGTCCCTTCCGATTTTTTGCTTCCTTGTCAACTACAATCTTTAAAAATTTCAATACAACGTCAATCGCTATTTTCTGCCTTTCTGAAAGTTGTTCTTTTATTGCCTTTTCTCCTTACTAAAGTTTCTTCACATTTTCAATTCGACTAACCTATTGCAGACATTCTTGCCTCACATGAAATGATTAAAAACTCTCTGTAATATATATATATATATATATATATATATATATATATATATATATATATATATATTGGTATTGAATGCGCACTGCTGGTGAGTCCCAAAAAGGATGAAACAGCCGTTCAGTGCTTTCTTCATTCTGTTGACGATTCTTGTTCTTGACTCGATGAATAATTATGCGAATAAGAAATGGACGAAGTCCGACAATTTATTAAAGACATTTTTATGTTTAACATTCTTTTTATAGATACAAGTATTAAGTAAATGCTCTGTTTATAATAAACAGTATGAAATAACATTTACCGGCCTGAATGTCCGAGAAATTTTCATATATGTGGCCGAGTCGGTTAAGGCACGTCAGCGTAAATGACGGTTCCGTATAGGATGCAGGTTCGAATCCTGTCAAAGGACGAATATTTTCTATGAAAATTTCTCGGACATTCAGGCCGGTAAATGTTATTTAATACTGTTTATTATAAACAGAGCATTTACTTAAATACTTGTATCTATAAAAAGAACGTTAAACATAAAAATGTCTTTAATATATATATATATATATATATATATATATATATATATATTTAAAAACATCATTATAAAACTGTGTGTCTACTCAAATATGGGTATTCCCAAAATTCCGTTGAGCTTAGTAGAAAATGTGTGTGTGTGTGTGTGCGCACGCGCGTCTATAACCGTTGGCTTAAAACATTCTATGGACTGAAGGTAGGTCATTGATTGCAACTAATCCTCCGGCAGCCATCTTGGACCTAAACTTCCTGCTGGCATCTGGAGGCTATGACGAGAGGGTTTGTCTGGACCTGTGCAACACGTTACTCACTTAAAAATCCACTCAAGTACACGATGTTCCTTCTTGAAAGTACCCATCACCATCCATTGTTATGGATAGCGTTTTTTAAGGTTTCTGTTTTTTGCATTCTCAATATCTGTGGATATAAGTGTATCATTTAAATCAATATGCATCTATTTCAAACGCAACTTTACAACCAAGACATAGTTTACATAAAAAGAAGGAATATTGGGACGGGAGTGCCTGTTTTATTTCGAACATTCACAAAATAAAGCCTAAAATGTCTCCTTCTCTATGATGGCAACAAAAACAAACAATTGAAACTAGAAGAGGGACATAAATAAGAATTTAAAAAAATACGTAGATTTAGATGTTGACTACTTTTAGCATAAATAGTTTTAGGCTTTTAAAAAGCCGACTTCCTGTCCTTTAAAAAGAATATATATATAAAATATATATATATATATATATATATATATATATATATATATATATATATATATATATATACTTTTTATTTAAAGCAATATTTTCGAAATGCTATATATTTATTTAAAACATTCTTTATCCTGAAAATGGGAGGTAAAGTAACGTTACATTTTCTTAATAATAATAATAATAATGTTTTAATGGATTGTGGAATGATAAATCGAAAAGCCGAGTTCGAATTCCAGACAAGTTCGTTATATTCACTTATTCATTTACGGGATATTACTTTTGCGGATGGTATGAATCCATCTCTCCCCCTCTCCAGCTCCAGCTATGGGTTAAATACCAGGGCTTGTATCTGAAAAAAAATCACGGTTACATCCCCAAAATTATTTATGAAATATTCACTCGTAAAAAAAAAGACTTATTCTTACAATCCAAAATGCGTTTCGGGTTTAAATAACCCACAAAGGGTTGATAAGCCGTAAAAAAAAAGATCAGAAACATATACGTTCATTTAATAGCATTTGTCTCCGTATATTAACTTTAAATTTTTGAAGATCAAAGTTGACTGGGAAGCAAGAAGCCGGAAGAGAGTTGCTCAAGCGGGAAGTGTAATAGAAGAAACTATTATCTGTCTATATTTCTGAGATGAGGTATTATGTACAATATTTACATTATTCGGACTATTGTCCTCATCTTTGTCGCCATATTTATTACAACGTTTCGGCCTTTCAGTATCTGTCTATATTTCTGAGATGAGGTATTATGTACACTATTTACATTATTCGGACTATTGTCCTCATCTTTGTCGCCATATTTATTACAACGTTTCGGCCTTTCAGTATCTGTCTATATTTCTGAGATGAGGTATTATGTACAATATTTACATTATTCGGACTATTGTCCTCATCTTTGTTGCTATATTTATTACAACGTTTCGCCCCTTCGGTATCTGTCTATATTGCTAAGATGATGTATTATGTGCAATATTTACATTATTCGGACTATTGTCCTCATCATGTCGCCATATTCATTACAACATGCAATGATAACAGCAAAAATTGCAATATGAGCACTAGCAAAAAATCGTTGCTGAAAACATTAGGTTTATAATACCCAGAAATTCATACACAGATGTCCTGAAGGACACATGGCACAGTGGATAAAGGCGTTAGTTACCGGACCCGACAAGTGTGAGTTCAATACCCTGATAACTGATATCTATTAAACGTGGAACTAGAACAGTCTAACCCAGTTAGCGAAATAAAGGGTTCACTTTCACATTCCAATCACCTGCAAAAAGGCCGGAGCGTACAACGGCTAAAAAGTTGTAATAAATATCGCAAAAAAGATGAGAACAATAGTCCGAATATAGTAAGAAACTATTCGCATAGAACTTACGGTAGCCAGTAGACCCTATGTTAAGAAAAGCCTTTATTAATAAATCCTGGTAGGACTTGCAAATCTCTCAGAATTGCCTCACCTTTAAAGGTTGAATAAGTCCGGTGAGAAGACCCATACTTGTCTTTCGCCACTTTCTGTTTCTATCCGTACCCAGGTGGTTTGCTGCTAGTATAGGTTCTGGAATTTTCGAATATCATTTTCAAATAAATCAAGTTTACCGATCAGTTCAAACATTTCTTTGTAACGTACGTCGATCAAATAATTGGTTCTACCGAGTATAGCACATATATTTACCTAGGGACCTAGGTTTAAAATTAAGAGATTAAATTTAATATTTCCAGTAACCAAAATACTTTGCTGTATTTTAAAAACTAATTTAAATTGACTGGAAATAATTTATATATATATATATATATATATATATATATATATATATATATGCTTAGGAGCTGATTTTTAGTCGTTTTTCATCACAATCTAATTCTCTTTATTAAAAAATCCTCCATAAATAAAATATACCTTTTCTAAAAGTTTATTTGAGGAATATTAACTGATTTAAAGTATAATTAATATGGCTTAAAGCAAATATTATTTACTTTATTTAAAATATCGCAGTAATACATTTTTTAACCCGACACTAGCTGTTTTGACGTGTTGACAGCCTGATGGTAGGTCGAATTTTGATTTTATCTGTAAAACATAATTTAAGAAAATAACGTGAGCGCCTTTTTTATATAATTTTTAAATGCTCAGTAATCTTAAAAATTTAGGGAAATATTTTCCTTAATCTAATGTTTATTGAAGTTTAGAAATCTTGACTTTAAACTTACTATAGTTATCGCTCTTGTTTTTTGATAATATCGTGTATGGTCAACCGTCCTTACAAAAATCGACACGTTTATACACATAGAAAAAATACAAAATTCTTTGAAAATTATTGCTATTAAATTTGAAGCTTTACCATTTATGATTAGTAAATATAGTTGTCACTTAATAATATCACCTAAAAGGCTGAAATTAATACAGAATTTTAAATCATTTCAAACTTAATAAATTTTTCGAATGAAAACTTTTTAATATTGAAACAATTCATTATCGAATTTTTTTTCTTAAGACAATAGTATCCTTAATATATCTTATTTATAAAAGCAATTCAAAGCTTTTCTAATTAAATAATGTCATAGTTTTATTGTATTTTTTATTTTACGATTCAGTGGAGATTCAGTCAATGGTGTTACTGTTTGGCAAAAACAAACTGATGATTTAAATTCTCCAAAGAATCCTGCTTTTAACTATCATTATGAAGCGACTGAAATTTTCATTTCTCAAAATATCATAAAATTCAATATCATAATAATTCAATACCTGAAGGTAACAGATGCAAAAAATATATATTTTTTACTAAGGTTTAAAAAACAATTCTAAAATAATTTCATATATTTTTGAATAAGTTCCGAAAATTTCATTAAAATCCTATAATTATTTGAGTTTTACAAGAATTTCCAAAACAATGTGTTTTAATGCTTAAAAAACGCTAAAAATCCCTATACTAATCTTTGGCCCACACGCTGATTTTAACCAAAATTTCGAACGTGCTAGAAAGGGTTAAAAAATTTAATAAAATGATCAAAAGTACTTTCGTCTTTCCTCTTAATAATAACATAAACATTTTGACGATAAAACTTTGTTTTTATTAAATTTACGACCACTTTTCATCATGGTAGGCTATTTTTTAGAAAATCTTTGGAGGAACCTACATTTACCCGTTATCGTTTTATAATATAAGTTTTAGTTTTTGGTTAATGAAGGATTACTGACTGATTGTTATATTGACAATATTTTAGATATATTTACAATTCAAAATAACCATCCTTTGCTGTTATAAGAGTCCTTAATCTCCTCTGACCTAGGGTTTTCTAGACGTCCCGTAGTGGCTAATTATGTCCACTCTCGTACTGACCTGTGAGGAACATCCAAAACATCCTGTATTTTGTTCATTTTTAAATTTAGTAATAAGAAAATATTTTTACCATATTCTTACGATTCTTGGTTGTAACGTTATAAGTAATTATACTAACTTTTCTCAGGTTTTCTTGTTTATTTCTCTGTTGTCAGTATATATATATAAAATTAATATTTTTTATATTTAAACATTGTGATTATATATATATATATATAAGCCTAAATATACACTATATATATATATATATATATATATATATATATATATATATATATATATATATATATTGTGTATATTTACGCAGTAATTTTTCATTAATGCATGTTTCATTAAATAATATAGACAAGTTTTGTCGATTTATTTTAAGTTCCTTTCATATTGTCTGATAAGTTCATCACATTATCGTTGAAAGACGAAAGGAAATCACCATATTGATATATGTTTAAATCATATCTAAGATTTCGCCTTACACAAGCCATTTTCAAAAACGATAATTTCAACAAATCAAACAACAACGGACGAAACACCAATGATAGTCTGCCCTTGCTGCATAAAAATTTACAAGTAACGACAAACTCGTATATACGAGACGCGGAAGCGAAAATCGCGTCGCAGCTCGTGACGTCACACATGACCACGCGTGAGTGAAAAACGAGAAGTATTAAGTATTGGAAGCCGTTGATATAAACCAATGGCTTCTGTTATAAATTATAGTCATTTATGATATTTGTGGAGATTTCACAGTTTATTTTTTTCAGATTAGATTTCAACTGTTTTATGTATAAAACTTCAAGAATTTTTAATTTTTGTTTATTGTTTTCCTGTTTAACTATAGTTGTATTGTCACCAAGGATTTTCCGGAATTGTGTACGCGGCCAGGCATGTTGTTTTATTCATATATATATATATATATATGTGTGTGTGTGTGTGTGTGTGTGTGTGTGTGTGTGTGTGTGTGAAAAGTGTGTGAATATAAATATATATATATATATGTGTAATATATTATATATTATTATTATTATTATTATATTATATGTTGGGTACTTATTAGAAAGCGCTCAATATCAGAGATAGAGCTAACATATTGGATTGATGTGATGTGTGATTTGATTTTCACGCTTTTGCGATCGTTAGACAAAAATTAATCAGTTTATCTGACGATCGAAAAAGCGTGAAACCTAGGGTCACAAACACATCAATCCAATAAAATATATATATATATATATATATATATATATATATATATATATATATATATATATTAAAGACATTTTTATGTTTAACATTCTTTTTATAGATACAAGTAAATGCTCTGTTTATAATAAACAGTATTAAATAACATTTACCGGCCTGAATGTCCGAGAAATTTTCATAGAATCGTTCGGTTGGCAAGGTCGAATTTACTGCTTATGCCAACCGAACGATCCTTTGTGGCCGAGAGGTTAGGCACGTCAAGTTAAATGACGGTTCCGTATAGGATGCAGGTTCGAATCCTGTCTAAGAATGTTAAACATAAAAATGTCTTTAATAAATTGTCGGACTTTGTCCATTTCTTAATGTATATATATATATATATATATATATATATATATATATATACAAATGTAAAAGAACGAAGAGTAAGATTCAGTGTTCATAACATTAATTTAAAACAGGACCCAATACACAAGTTGAGCAATAAATATTTATTTATTTATTATGCAGTGACACATTAGAAGATGCATATACCCACTACAAAACTGTACATCTTGTTTCAACGTTAATTTTTTTAACGTTTCATCAGCTGGGAAAAAAACATTGCTTGTTAACCATTACTTCATGGCAAATATCGATCTCGTAGAATATTCAAGTATGTATCGTGACACCAGGTGTTTTCTGTCGCTTGAAATGTATTCTGACACATCCGGGAATATTTCCTGGTAAAATGGCGTAAAATCTATCGTGTTGATGGTGGAACACTGCCTCCACAAAAAAATCTCATTCAGCCAAATGAAGACCTCAAAAGTTCCTCCAACATTTTCTTTTGCCAAGCCGTTTTTGCTTAGAGTCAGTTGTGGGCAACTGTCGTCGTTGAATCTTGTGTGGTTTTTGCCCTAAATCCATTAATAATTTCCTTTAGAGATAGTGGGATTTCAGTGAATGCTGGAGAGTAAATTGTTCAATTCAATTTTCTCGTATGCTCAGACAGGTAGATGTAATACATCCTGTTTAAATTAAAAGAAGCTGGCCGGCTCTTTCAAACACCTTTATTCACTGAGAATAACGTTTGCAAAAGTTATTTTTATTGGTTACCCATATTTAAGTAGACGCTGGGTTTATTTATTAAACGGTATAATTTATAAGTTACCATTCAACTTTGCTTGATCATCGACGTACTTCATACCCGAGACGAATCATAAGAAAGATAATAAATAGAAACCCATCACTTCATTAGAAATGTGTGTACATATCTATCTCTCTCTCTCTCTCTCTCTCTCTCTATATATATATATATATATATATATATATATATATATATATATATATATAGTAAATGCAGTAAATCCGTTGGTATGTAATTCAAGTGGATCCTAGTAAAATAAAATATTAAAGCTGATCCACAAAAAGAGATCAATGTATTTATTATTACATCCAAAATTACCTCGTATGGGGTAGAGACATAATTTAACTAACGAAAACTTCTTAGTCTAATCCAAATCCGAGGTGCAGACTGAGTTATACGTATATATATATATATATATATATAGAGAGAGAGAGAGAGAGAGAGAGAGAGAGAGAGAGAGAGAGAGAGAGAGGGAGAATTAACATAAATAAAAGTTTTTCACTGAGCTGATTGATGTTACCTTCAGCATCCTGACTCCAGAGTTTCGTAGGCGGACCTATCAACTCTTCAGCAATTTACTCATATATATATATATATATATATATATATATATATATATATATATATATATATATATATATATATATATATATATATATATATATATATATATGTGTGTGTGTGTGTGTGTGTGTGTGTGTGTGTGTGTGTGTGTGTGTGTGTGTGTGTGTGTGTGTGTGTGTGTGTGTGAAAATATATAGAAAATAGGAAGGAACTGGTTAGGTAAATAATCCAAA
>CAHIKZ030003794.1:767500-775000 GCA_903632075.3 Acanthosepion pharaonis
AAGGGCGAATTATTACAGGCCTAAAATTTCACCCAGCCGCCTTTATCATTTTGGTATTTTTTAATCACCCCCATTTTTTTCACTGCTTCCTGAATCAACACACAGCCACCAAGAGAGCGGTACAGCCGACTTTAGGAATTCTATTTTCATGTAACACTCTATCGTGATTAACTTGATTTATTGTAGATTCTAAATTATTTCAATTTAGGATATATCTCTGTGTCGTATCTCTTCATGACGTCAACGATCATGGCTCTCCACTATATCCTGTTTTTGTCGCTCTTAGCAATTTTTTTCCATTCCATTCTCTGTTCTGCCATCAATTTACAGATTCTTGTTGGTTTTGTTAATCGCTATTTCCTTCGACCCTTACCGCCTTCAGTAGGACATTGTGTGTGTCAGATTCTCCGTGCCTTCTTTTCACATTTTGAGTGGCCTTTTTGGTTTTATTTTACTTAAAACTTCCTCTTTACTCACATTTCAAGTCCATGGCATTCTCCGCGTGGTTTCGCAGTAACATATTTCTATTTCTCCAAGATTCTTCTTCATCTGTAAGGAAATTGCCAAACATACACTAAACTAGACTCAAAAAAGTTAATTTACACTAATTCAAAAAAGTTCAATTTACACTAGAATCAAAGACGTAGGCATCGACCCATTTTAGACTAAATTCAAAAAGGTGGTCATGTGTCCGGTTGATACTAAATTTAAAAAAGTAGACATACATCCACTTGATGTAACAAAGAGGAAAGCGATATTTATTCTGCTATGTACAGAAATGTGACACAAGGCCAAAATGAGGAACCGGGAAAAGGACGGTCTTCTGTCTTAACGTTAAACTTATCTAGCCACAAACACTGACCCAAACATACAACAATATTGCTTACACCACAACAGGGCATCCTTACTTACCTTTCTTGCTACATTCACCTTAATACCGCAATGTCTCTGTGAAAGTCTTAAGTAGTCCCCCTATGTAAAATTCATTGTCTATAGGGGAAGGGGAATAAAACAATAAATTTAAAAATCTAACCCCAATGAATATTTACAGTTGTAACCTAGGAAAGACTTAGTGTTCATAGGTACGGTATATAACACTTTCTTTCTTTCTTTCTTTCTTTCTTTCTTTCTTTCTTTCTTTTAAATATCCGTCCTTATTCTTTTCACCGTTTCTTTCTTTCTTTCTTTCTTTCTTTCTTTTAAATATCCGTCATTATTCTTGTCACCGTTTCTTTCTTTCTTTCTTTCTTTTAAATATCCGTCATTATTCTTGTCACCGTTTCTTTCTTTCTTTTTCTTTCTTTTCTTTCTTTTTATCTTTCATTATTCTTGTCACCGTTTCTTTCTTTCTTTCTTTCTTTCTTTCCTTTTAAATATCCGTCCTTATTCTTGTCACCGTTTCTTTTCTTTCTTTTTTTCTTTCTTTCTTTCTTTCTTTCTTTTAAATATCCGTCATTATTCTTTCTTTCTTTCTTTCTTTCTTTCTTTTAAATATCCGTCATTATTCTTGTCACCGTTTCTTTCTTTCTTTCTTTCTTTCTTTCTTTCTTTTAAATATCCATCCTTATTCTTTTCACCGTTTCTTTCTTTCTTTCTTTCTTTTAAATATCCGTCATTATTCTTGTCACCGTTTCTTTCTTTCTTTCTTTCTTTCTTTCTTTCTTTCTTTCTTTCTTTTAAATATCCGTCATTATTCTTGTCACCGTTTCTTTCTTTCTTTCTTTCTTTCTTTCTTTTAAATATCCATCCCTTTTTCACCGTTTCTTTCTTTTTTTCTTTTTTAAATATCCGTCCTTTTTTTCACCGTTTCTTTTTTCTTTCTTTCTTTCTTTTTTCTTTCTTTCTTTCTTTCTTTTAAATATCCGTCATTATTCTTTTCACCGTTTTCTTTCTTTCTTTCTTTCTTTCTTTCTTTTTCTTTCTTTTAAATATCCGTCATTATTCTTGTTGTTTCTTTTCTTTCTTTTTTGTTTCTTTTTTCTTTTAAATATCCATCCTTATTCTTTTCACCGTTTCTTTCTTTCTTTCTTTCTTTCTTTTAAATATCCGTCCTTATTCTTTTCACCGTTTTTTCTTTCTTTCTTTCTTTCTTTCTTTCTTTCTTTCTTTCTTTCTTTTAAATATCCGTCATTATTCTTGTCACCTTTCTTTCTTTCTTTCTTTCCTTCTTTCTTTTAAATATCCGTCATTATTCTTGTCACCGTTTCTTTCTTTCTTTCTTTCTTTCTTTCTTTCTTTCTTTCTTTTAAATATCCGTCCTTATTCTTGTCACCTTTTCTTTATTTATTTCTTTATTTCTTTCTTTCTTTCTTTCTTTCTTTCTTTCTTTCTTTCTTTCTGTTGTAACCAAGAAAAGTGTTACTGAATGAGAACGGAGTTTGGAAATGAAATGGTAATCTTTATAAGATCAACAAAATACAATATTCGCCAGCGACGTGAAGTAGGTAAACCACTGCTAGTGGTGGACTACATAGACACCATATTACTATATTTACCTATCCCCCCCCCCACGAGGTGGGATGCGGCACAAGGCCAAATTTAATGTGGGGAAATCTGATCCCGTGAACACGGGTAAAAATTGCCCATAGACCGCGTACACGCAGTCTACCTCATCGGATGAGGTTTTACCCTTCGGCATAGCCTCGTTCTAAGGCAGAGAATGTTCGACACGGCAAGAGCTTCCCACGTTGCCAGCGTAGACAGCAAATTACCCCCATTTACAATAGTGTCCTAACGTATTTATGAAGATTGGGACATACCCATTAGTGTTCATAGGTACAGTATATAACACTTTCTTTTTTTTTTCTTTCTTTTTGTTGTAACCTAGAAAGGGTTACTGAATGAGGAGGTTGGAAATGAAATGGTAATCTTTATAACATCAACAAAATACAATACTCGCCAGCGCCGTGAGTAGGTAAACCACTGCTAATGGTGAACTACTAAGACAGCATATTTCCTCCACTTACAATAGTGTCCTAATGTATTTTTAAGGATTAGGACATAGCCATTAGTGTTCATAGGTACGGAATATAACATTTACAAAAAAGTACAAAAATACAAGAAACTAAAAAAAAATAATGTTAGTAATAAAACCTCCCACAATCTCTAAATGTGGCAGAAACATCAATTAACTTGACGAGATCAATGCGGGACTTTAATAATATAAAATATTCATTTATCCTAAAGAAAGCTCATCAGAACGATTACCATGAGAATATTTATAGAAAAGACAGCGGGAAGTTATGTTACGGCGTGGGAATGTAACTGAAGCCGAGATGCCGGGTCAGGACCAATAACATTGCAGATTGTTCTTGTAATGATGAATGCTGAGGATACAAAGTTAAATGGGTGCACCTCCAAAATTCTAGATGACCAGAAATTGGCAACTTTGAACTCTTACATCTAAATAGAGGGAAAAACTGGCTGGACACATTCCATGCCTTGAAAACGAAACTAGTTATATTACATCATCGCCGATCGGACCTTTGAATGAAATCACGATAAATGGATGTCACCTCAGGGAAGCACCGTGCCTTGAGCCCGTATTGAGCCTTAAACTCAACCCAGACCTCTAGTGGAACTTGTACATACGATCCATCGCTAAAGTTGCAGGAAAAATGGTCGGTTACCGTTATCGCTTCAGTAAGCACCTGACTCCTGATGTTATCCTCTGACTTTACAAGAGCCAGATCAGTCCTCAAATGGAATATTGCTGCTTTATATAGGCAGGAAATGCCCAGTCTTCACTTTCCAGTCTCGATAGAGGTCAAAAGCATCACTGCGTTCTTGTGGGTGATGAATTATTTTCCACCCTACAACCCCTTTCCTCACAGTCGAAACTTTAAACCTCTCGCTGTTCTATCGCTATTTCCATGGAAAGTACTCAGACGAACTACATTCTTTAGTTCCAGCAGTTCCAACCTTCACGTTTGAGACCCGCCATGCTACACACATTTTAGCGAATCGTTCTCATTCCTTTCGTATACCATTGGTGAGATGTAAGTCCCACTCGAGCAGCTTCTTCCCTCGAATTGCTGCTTTGTGGAACCGACTCCCAAGAGGGTGCTTCCCGGTCACTACAATCTTAAACAGTTCAAGTCTAGCATTAACCGTTAGCTTCCCGACATATCCGCATAAACTGTGCCTCTTACTCTGTAAGACTCAATCTCAAGTGGCTCTCGGGCCTTGTACAGCGTGAAAAATGTATCATCATAAGTAATTGTATTTTAAATATATCATAACGGGTGATGAAAATGGGTCACAGTTTTAAGAACTGAAAAGAACAATATTTCTGCTACCTTCATCTACGACGTATATTCGCCTATTGAAAAGGGTTGAGATAGATAGATAGATAGATAGATAGATAGATAGATAGATAGATTAGCCTAAGAAAAGATTTTAGCCACGTGAAATAAACTACATCCAGTTTCAAAATTTACAGTGGCCTAATATATATATATATATATATATATATATATATATATATATATATATATATATATAAGAAAACGATTGAGATGGTTTCAGATCGTGGGAGTAGTCCTTTCTCTAATATTTGACAGTATTTTGGACCGTTCAACCGCTCATCAACAAGAATCAACTTAGATTTCACTCCTAACCAGACAGCAATCCACACCATTTCTCCAATCACTCCATGTTTCATGGTAGCCTGCAGATATTCAGTGTTCCAGGTCACATACTGATTTCCAAAAACATAAACCTGTCTCGAATTCGAATGTTGTCAGAATTTACTTTAATCTGACCAAATTACAGACTGCCAAAATTCATAATCTTTGCTCTCGAATTCTCTCGCCTAGTCCATACGCCTGTTCCTGTTAACCTCTAAAATCAAGGGCTTCTTTCTTGCAACTCTTCTTTGATAGCCTCGCTCTTTCAGAGACTTTCTCACCGCATATGGCGACATTTCCATGCTGTTGGCGATATCTTTGACGACAGTTTCTGATGACTTCCCTATTCAGCGTCCTTTTCGTTCGCTCAGACACGATGCTTGGTCTTCCTGAACATTGTTCCACATGACAATGGCTTTCTTCATTAAATTTCTTGACAATATTATTAACCGATTAATGATTAACCTGGAAACACCATAACAATTTCTCTATTTGACTTGCCACACTGATGCCATCCTATTATTTGCCCTTGTTGAAATTCACCAATTTTCTTACTTCCACGAACTTTCATTGCAAAATATAAGTCAACTATCGTTCATAGATGACAGTAGCTTGATACTAACACGGTATTGTCTGAAAAAAAGAAGAGACATTATTATACAAGCCAAAATTGCTGTAATCAAGAGTGGCTAATAACTTACCATAGCCCACTGTAAGAACAGGGTATGATAAACGATATCCGGAAGCTAGGCCTTTGATAGTGAGGAATGGAGGTTTTCAACAACCTCTTAATTATTATTGCCCCCAGTTCCACCCCGACGATACTATGATAGTGCAAAATATTAGCAATACATTTTCATATATATATATTTATATATATATATATAAAACAGTAATTGGTCGAATTATGGAAGATGATGTCAGTCAAAATTTCCCTGGTTGTTACTACACAAGTGTATGTTTTCTGTCAAATGCCGCGTGTTACTTTTGGAACACTCTGTAGATTGTAAAATAAAAAACAACAACTGATCCTCCATTTTATATCCATATTATAGTTTCTTATTTGTTCAGCAAATTCTGATTAGACATGAATCCACCTCGTCTCCTCCCAGCTATGGGTTAATTAGTAAGACTTGTATCACTAAACCATTATTATCTCAAAAAATATTTTCTGGTTTTAAATAACTTGCAAAGGGTTGATAAGTCGTAAAAAATGAATGAATAAATCAATGAAATACTGATTAGATACACAGGCATGTCTTTTAGATTTATTTACATTCTTTGGAATATCAATGTATAAAAATTGATGTGGTCATAAAGTGAGGGATCACTTTATATATTGAATGTTATATAAAATTGATCCCCCACTTTATATCCTCATTATAATTTCTTGTTTGTAATACATTTTTACATAAAAAATGGCCAACAATGAATTTTTATAGTAAAATGACCAACAATACATTTTATTTTTATTTGAAGGCATACAATTACGTTCAATTTATCTCGATTTCGCCATCAAATAGCCCATAGAGGTGTTGATATGCCAAAATCAACCAAACAACAAACACGAAAGAACTCTCTCATGAGATTAATCCATATATTACCCTACAATTTTTTTTAAAAATCAAACTATATTCCAAAATATTACTTCAACAAAACTATATAAAACACACATATCACATATGTCTACCAAACATATAGATGCACAAAAGCTGAGTATCATCTACCATGTACTCATTTGCGAAAGTAGAATAACATATTTTATTACTTCAAAGCTCCGAAGAAAATATAATTTTGACATTAAATGACCCATAAGGAGTGGATATGCCGTTAAATAAATTAATCTATCAATCATCTGCGAGGAGATTGTCCAACATTCACATGTCGAAGGATAGATATTACGGAAAAGTTCAGTACGCTTTCCTGTTTTTTATTTTTATTTTCTAGAAAGCATCTTTCTCTATTCTAATGTAAAAAAATAAATATTACGCAAGAGTTTACAATTCTTTTCTTTGTTTCTAGCGAAATTTTCCTGTTTCTTAATACTAAGCTTATTTTCTAGAAAGCATCTTTCTCCATTTTTAATGTAAAAAATCGATATCACAATCAATGCAGTACTCTTTTCTTTGTTTCTAACGAAATTTTCCTGTTTCTTAATTCTATGCTTATTTTCTAGAAAGCATCTTTCTCTATTCTAATTTAAAAAAATCGATATTATGCAACAATTCTGTACTTTTTTCTTTGTTTCTAACGAAATTTTCCTGTTTGTTGATACTTTGTCTAGTTTCTGGAAGGATCTTTCTATATTTTAATGCAAAACCTTAGATATTATGCAGCAGTTCGGTACTCTTTTCTTTTTTTCTGACGAAATTTTCCTGTTTCTTAATAGTTTCTTTATTTTGCGGAAAGCATCTTTCTCTATTCTAATGTAAATAATTAGATATTTTACATCAGTTCTTTAGCAGTAATCTTTTTCACATTTCTAACGAAATTTTCCTGTTTCTTAATACTTTGCTTATTTTCTGGAAGGCATCTTTCGCTATTCCTTCCTAGATATTTAAATTGTTGTACTTGCATGATTTTGTTATCTCCAATAACTAGTTCGTTGTTTGGGGCTACCCCTGTTTTGCTGACAACCGTAGATTTTGAATCTCGCTGTATGGGTTAAATAAATACGGCGAGAAAACACATCCTTGTCTTACTTCTCTTTCTGTTTTAAAAATACTAAAGATGTAAAGAAACTTCACTTTCCGATCTGGATGCCCTAATTATAAACGGAAGGGACGCCAGCGATAATTTAACCAAGTTATCTATTCGCCTTTCCCACTCCATCTTCCCGCCAATTTAGCTCGTCGCCATTAAACGAGAAAGA
>CAHIKZ030003794.1:782500-845000 GCA_903632075.3 Acanthosepion pharaonis
TAGAGGAAGGTGGGGGTCTGGAGGTTGGTGCGGGTCTGGAGGTTGGTGCGGGTCTGGAGGTTTGGACAACTGTCAAAAAAGTAGGGCAGTTTGGAACAAATCTGGTAATATGACACCTGCCCGCAAGTGGGTATCGCTGGCTGTTACTGAGTTCGATTCAAACTGAGTGCTCCATTATTATGAGCCAGACTAGATTTATTTTAGTGATTATTTTTATAAACCAGAGATAATGCTCTATTTTAATTCTGATCTTAGAAATATTGTTTATTCCTTATTTTAAGCATGTTTAGTTTTCCACGATTAAAAGGCTGTGCGGGTGGTGTAATAAAGTGGTTCAGAATGCAAAATAGGAGAGCTGTGGTCAAATTCCAGTCGAGTTGGTTACATTCACATGAATCCATCTATTTCCCCCCATTCATGGGTTAAATAGTATCCGAAAAATTCATTGTCACTCTCATAAAATTGTTAATGCAAATATTATTCAATCCAAAATATATTCCGGTTTTCAATCGTAGTCGGGATCATTCACTCAGTGCGAACGTTCCTTTTCTTAGCTACATAAGGTGTGTTTTGCGAGGGTGTTACATAAGAAGAAAGTGTCGCTGTCGACACTTGAGTTTGAACATAGATCGCCAGTGAACAAACACAGGCGATCCCATTGTTGAATTAAGTAGACCAGGTGACCATAGAGGAAATGCATATATGTAGGAAGTAGCTGACGACTAACGATCTCTATTTCTAGTCTATCCTCTATTCTCTACTCTATTCACTATACTATTTCTCTATTCAAATCAATATACAGTGGTTAGTATTCGAGCGACTATTATCGAGCAAGTACTATTAGCGCGAGTGTTATTCGAAGGCGTCTGACACCAGTATTGTTCAACGGTGTACTATAGTTGTATCTGCGATTACAAAGTCTCTACTACAACGAGCATTACGAAAGTGACAACGTATATTCATTGGCATTACAAAAGTGGCAACGAATGTTCGTTGACATCACAATAGTTCACAATGAGCATTCATTGACATCACAAAACAGGGCAACATACGGTTTTAAATGTAGAGTTTTCCTTCTCCTAGACCGGTTGCCACCAAGGCTGTAGAAACTCTTCTGTGCTACTATTTACCCATAGCTAGGGGGAGAAGAATTGGATTCATGCCTTTCCCAAGCGTATTAGCACGTAAGTGAATGTAATGATCTCGTCTAAAATTCGAACTCGGCTTTAAATAACCCGCAAAGGGTTGATAAGCCATAAAGAAAAACAAATCAGTAACTTAGTCACGGGTAACATATAGCAAATTCGACTTAAGGGAATTGGTTAGGTTAGGTTAGTTTATTTTATGACGTTAAAAAATCTTGTTGAGTTTTTTAAAAGGTCAGATTTTTTATGGGGCTCCTAGTGAGAATCGAACTCACAACTCAGACGTGAATGTGTAAGAAGAAAGACTTCGAACGAGAAAGTAGTTATTTTTTATTATTTTATTATTATTAATTTTTTTTTTTTTGATTAATTTAATTTTAATATTTTTAAAGTACCTTTTATCATAATTTAACCCTGGCTGTCGATCTGCGGCATCGACTAGACAACACAGATCACAACTAATAATATTAAGAATTATACGGCAAGAAGCCGACACCCGCCTCTATTTTTAGACTGGTTGTAGTAAAAGTTGATAAGAGACAAAGTTAGAAAGTTGTTGAAAAATATGATCAACTACTTCTAGGTACTTAATACAAGGTGTGGGGGTGTCGTAAGACTTTGAGAGTGGCATTTTTCCAAGTATGCAATAAAAGGGGGTGTCTTAATAAATCATGTTTGAAAAATAATCGGCAGGGTAAAAAATTTAGAATTTAAATAAAGAAAAGTTTTTTGTTTGTTTTCCAACAGCTTCTTCTCTTGCACTTCCCGACAGTGGAACTCCCTTCCTCTTACTTGCTTCCCTGATAGCTACTATCTTCACATATTCAAATGTAACGTCAATCGACATCTTCTGATGCCTTGATCCTGATCCCCGTCCTTCTTTTTATCCTTTCCTTATACGTTCCTCTTTACTCTTACTCTCACTCTCTGTAACCCTTGCGTGCTAGTGGCACTCCTGCCTTGCTTGGGGTAAAATTCTTTAAAAAAAAAAAAACAACTTCGTCCCAAAGATATCTTGAACTTTCTGATAAATAAAATAGCCGTACAATTGAAATGAGGATACGAAAGGCTTGTATTGTAACCCAGGGAAGTTTACTGAATACAATAATCAAACGAAGGTTGGTAATGAACGATAATACTTAGGACAAGAACAACATATATAAGATTCGCCAGTGGCGCGTAGAAGAAGTAGTCAACTGCTAGAAGTGAGTCAAATGAATTCCACAATGCATTTCTAACTGCAGACCAACATACAATATTTACTACTGTATTTATGTGAATGGGAACACACCCATAATCGTCCATTACCTGTTTTATAGATACGCCACAAACATATGTTGGAATTGCTCAGCAATCTTGACATATTTCAGAAGGATATTAAAATAATCAAGAACCTACAATGGCAGCAATGGTGCTGCATACAGATAGAGAGTGAGTTCACGAGATATAGAAAGGGTTGTAAGACAAGGATGAGTTTTCTCACCGGACTTATTCAACCTATACAGTGAAGCGGTTCTAAGAGAACTGGAAGTCCTACCAGGATTCATCATTGGCTAGGCAAGATTACTGAATAGAATAATCAAACAAAGGTTGGTAATGAACGATAATACTTAGGACAAGAACAACACATATAAGATTTGCCAGTGGCGCGTAGAAGTAGTAGTCAACTGCTAGAAGTGAGTCAAGTGAATTCCATAATGAATGTCCAACTGCAGGATATCTACCAACCGCCCCTCGTGGTCAGATGCGGCACAAGATCGAATTTAATGTGGGGTATCCGAGGCCGTAGACTCGGCCAAAAATTCCCTTGAGACCCCGTATAAAATGGGGTCGGGTAGCTGTTCCCCGAGATCAGACTCTGACTTTCGACATAGCCTCCAGAGCAGCACAGTTGAAGACGAATCTCTCACTGCAGGATATTTACCAACCGCCCCACACGGTCAAATGTGGCACAAGGCCGAATCTAATGTGGAGTATCCGAGCCCGTAGGCTCGCCAAAAATGTCTCGTAGACCCCGTATAAAACGGGGTTGGGTAGCTGTTCCTGAGACGAGATTCTGCCCTTTGACATAGCCTCGTTTGTGGATTCTATCTGCCGGAAGCAGAGAGTTTGACCAGCGTAGCTGAAGACGAATTTTTCAACTTCAGACCAAGATACAGTACTTTTTACTGCATTTATGTGAATGGGGACATACCCATTATCGTTCGTAGGTATGCTATAATAGCTTGTATACATCAGATATGATAATGATATTATTAGCCGTTTCCTTATAAGGAAACATTAATAGGCCGAGCAACCATTGCTGCTGTCGATTGACAACTTTTCAGAAAAATAGGTTTCTCAAGTCCAGTAACTCTTATCGCTCTTTTTAGTATTGATGAGGGTTTCCTACCTAACCTTTTGTTTGAAGTAGTGTGGAATATCAACATCTTGATTATTGCTCTTTCCAGGATTGACGTCATTGTCATTATTTTCTCCTCGAGTTGCATATGCTATCCAGTTTAGCTGTTGCTGCTGTTGAAAGTCCTCAACTTTTGTCATTTCTGTTATTTGGTACAGTTCCTTCTTTGTGATTATGTAGCGCCACTTCACTCGCACCATTGATCTGAGAAATTGGTTGTATATAGCTGAGAGTTAATAAATTTCTGAACAGATTTGGCACCGTGCATGACATCCATATGGATGTATCGATCTGACGAGGCTATTTAAGAAGATGTCTCACGTTTTTAGGTTTTGGTCTGTATTATAATGGAATGTCCCACACTCCCTATCGTCTATGTGGACTGACTAGCTATACATAGTGACTTGCTTCGGCAATTAGTAGGAGATTCGTTTCCAGCTAAGCTAGTCGAACTCTCTGCCTTCGAGCAGAGAGGAACCCAGACGAAGCTATGCCGAAGGGTAGAATCTCGTATGGGATGATAGACAGCTACCCGACCCCGTTTTTTACGGCGTCTACGGGGAGTTTTTGCCCGAGCCTACGGCCTCTGATACCCCACGTTTGGCCTTGTACCACATCTGACCGCGTGGAGAGGTTGGCAAATATCCTTGCTTCGGCAATTAGTTGGAGATTCGTCTTGAGCTGTGCTGATTGAACTCTCTGCATTCGGGTAGAGAGGAATCCAGACGAGGCTATACCGAAGGGCAGTGTCTCATCTTGGGTGGTGTATATGGGGTCTACGGGGAATTTTTGCCAGAACCTACGGGCTCGGTTTTACCCCGCATTAAATAACGGCCTTGTGTCTCGCGGAGAGATAAGGTAAACACATTTGCTTCGGGAATTACTAGCAGGCCACCCGATTCACTGCCTTTCAGTAGTGTATTCTCTTTTACAATAAACTTTTTTTTATCTACGCGCGTGTTGCTGTTCCTTCACTCGAGTACCACCTTTGTCTGTCTGTAACCTCTTTACGGATACAATAGTTTGATAAAAACTTGCGGCGTTGTGCGAAACTATCTTTAGCGCAGTCTATATATGTTTTAATATTTATCGCTAATCGTAAATTTGTGATATTGTTTAATATCTCGTTGGACAGTAGTCATTCAAAATGGACCCGATTGCATTTTTGAAAAATAATCTTTAAATAAATTTAACTTACATTTGTTTTTATGTCACTTCTTGTTAAACGTAATTATTTTCCGAACAGCCTAAAGGCAGATTGCTTTAATTGTAATAGTTTGTTATTTTCGTACACGATGTTGGAAAGATAATCCTGTCGCATCTAAAGATGAAAAAAATATGCTTCTTCGGTTATAATCGATATATTTAATCCAGATAAAATTTCCTCTCATTATCAATAACATAATCCAATCAATTTGGCATTTTTTTCATCCCTCGGGCGTAAAAATTATTCAGGATTCAATGCAACGAAACCCACAGTATCAGTTTTAGCTTTTTCACAATTAATAAACAGTTTTCCCTCTAAAATATGTTGCAATGATGTGAAAGGATGATAGTCAGATGAAGCAATATCTGGAGAGTAAGGAGGATGAAGAAAAACTTCTATATTTAGTGTCATTGTCTTTCTTTCTTTAAATGACTCGGCAATACATGGCCTTTCACAAATTAAGTCAATAGCTGGCGTTTTTTACTTTAGCTTTATTGGACACTGAAAAACCCCATGGATTTAGATTTTAGTTCATGGACGCTTATTCGGAAGTTTATTCGGTCGAGCTAGCTCGGACATTGATGAGACTATTACGCCAACCATCACAGTCCTGCATCAAGTTCTGAAGTTCATTAAGATGGCATTCAGTGTCATAACATAGTCAGTGTAGCTGGTTGCTGGACGATCAACACGTCTTGCACCATGGTTGGGTGTCCGAAGCAGTTGATCACTCAAATGTTCTTGTTTTACTCGCCTGCAGTGTCCTGCAAAGCGCATTCTACGTTCGCATACGATTGTAGAAATATCAGGGATGGCTTCATAGAGCCATGATTCAATTGGATTTTGTCTCCAAGAGATCTTAATTATAGCTCACAGCATCCAAATGTAGTTTTCATCAAGCTTAGACTCAAATGTTTACGATTGTAGAAATATCAGAGTTAGCTCCATAGAGCTGTGATTTAGTTGGATGTTGTCTCCAGGAGATTTCAAGTGTAACTCTCATCATCCCAGTGGAGATTCCATCAAGCTTAGACTGAAGGTTTTAATAATGTACAAATATCAGGTCTAGGTCCATAGAGCTGTGATTTAGTTGGATTGTGTCCCCAAGAAATGTTAAGTATAGCTCTCGGCATCCGCGTGTCGGTTCCATCAAGCTTAGACTCTAGGAGTTTAGTTAATGTTCAAGCAGAGACACCATACATTAACACCGCTTCTACAGTGGCGTGAAAGTATCTCCGTTTGAGGTTGTCTGGTAGATCAGATTTCTAGATTTCGTCGATTTCAATTAAGGCAGCCCAGAATTTAGCTATACGAATTTTCAAATCCTTTTCAGTAGATATTATACCTCTGATCTCTTTGACAGTTTCTCAAGCGTGAGCAGATCGTTTGTGAGCAGTAGCAGAGGTAATGAGTATATTTTTTTTTTACTGGATGCATTAGCCTTTTTGGGATTTAATGTTATTTGACTCCCAAGGAATGTATTGCTGAAGTTTAGATTTTAAGGTTGTGACATAATCAGCATATAAATACTTCACTTTAATTTTAAAATTACATTTAATTTTAAATATTTACTTTCTTAAAAGAAAGTGATTAACCATTTAAAGAAATAATAAGATTCATTTCCGTATATTTCATGCCACTTCCGTTGCTGAAGAACCATTTATTTAATTTAAACAGTATACAATGTCTGTCATGGTTCAGACATAAACTCATTAAAATACTTATATATAGGATTGTCCGAAAATCATTTACTCGTCCAAGATGTTTATTATTACACAAACAGACATTCAGCATGGGGGTCAAGCGACAGGAACCATTCTTGTATCTGTTTGAACCGTTTCCAAGATAAGCGTCGTTTGGCATTTATTAGAATGTAGGAAATTATGGTTATAATATTGCAAATATTGAAAAATTATTGAAAAATATTGGAAAAGTATTGAAAATTATTAAAAAAACTATTGAAAAATATTGAAAAACAATTGAAAAATGTTGAAAAAGTATTATAAATATCATTGAAAATATTGAAAAGTATTGAAAAGCATTAAAAAATATTGGAAAGTATTGAAAAATATTGAAAAAGTATTGTAAAATATTGCAAAAGCTATTTTTAAAAGTATTGAAAAGTATTGGGAAAGCATTGAAAATATTGAAAGGTATTGAAAAATATTGAAAAGTATTGAAAAAATATTGAAAGATATTGAAAAGTATTGAAAAAGCATTGGAAAATATTGAAAAATTCTTGAAAAATATTTTTAAAGTATTGTAAAATATTGTTAAAAGGGTATTTTAAAAGTATTGAAATTTATTAGAAAAGTATTGAAAATATCGAAAGGTATTGAAAAGTATTGAAAAATATTGAAAAAGCATTGAAAAATATATAAAAACTGCGCTCAAAGTCATAATGTCAAAACGATGATAGGACTTTTTCCAAGCTAATAATAAGTCGGACTACTAAATTGAGTTTGTAGTTGGTGTTTTTGTTATACTAGTGTCTTATATTCTTTTGTGCGGGCGTGGCAAAGTGAGGCGCCTCTTGCGGTTGTTGTTAGTTTTCAATACGTAGAGTTTTGGTTAAATTTATTAAGCCAGTCCTACTTACTCACGACCACATTATCAAATACTGTGATTATATTCTCAGGGGAAATTAACACCAAGGCCCTGAGAAATTTCTTCTTTTGAGATTTGTATCGCCCCTCATCTTGACCACGTGAGCACTTCATATTAACCGATGCTGAAGTACCAAAGATTCTAGACACTCTCCCCAACACACACACACACATGAAAAAAAAAAAAAAAAAAAAAAAAAAGGAAACTTATCTTCACCGACGCGTTTCGTCCTCTGATGGACTTTATTAAGACAAATGTAACGATTTTATTTTGTGGGAAGAATTTATATACAAGACTAAAATGTTATTGGTTTTCCAAAATTTTTGGTATAGGGCCGCACATGAATATTCCGCTAACCTGGTGAATATTCAGGAGCGTCCATATTAAAAAGCGGCCTTGTGCCATATCCTGTTTCGCGTGGAGGTAAGGTAAACATCCTTACTTCGGGAATTACTAACCTGCCACCCGTTCCCTGTTTTTATTCCTTCATCTACGCGCGTGTGGCTATTCCTTCACTCGAGTACTACCTTTGGCTGTTTTAAACCTCGTTAAGGATACAACAGTTTGCCCATATACCAAAAAATTTAGAAAACCAATACCAAAAATTTTGAAAAGGCAATAACATTTTCCTCTTGTCACAGGTAAATTTATGACAAAGTGCAAAATTTCTTTTCGTTCAATGCGTTTCGACTTTTAATACTTCATCAGATTTAAATGATATTAATATGTGTTTGGGTATATATAGCCTAACCAATTTCATTTAATTTCTTTTTTATGTTTTTATCCATTTTATTACTAAATATCTCACATTTGATAAGAGAAGATCTGCCAAGAAATGTTGTAAGAATCTGGACGTAAATTTACTGCGGATGTTCTAGCGATTAAAGCACTTTCTATATACTTTCATCTTAGTAAATTGCTTTCTGTTTTAAATAAAGAATCATTTTTTTAATCAAAATTATAGCCAGCCCCAGGGACCAACTAATGCATTTCGTTATTTTGTAAAAGATTCACCCTATCTGCTATATCATAGAAATCATTACTTCCTACTTCCTCTTTCGTTCGCAGAAATACCTCTCTACCTTGAGGGGATCTTGGGACTGTATTAGATGAACTTTAGTAAAAAAAAAAAAAAAAAAAATGAGGCGTTACTTTCAAAACGGCCCTGAAAAATTCATCCTACCAAAACGCTTTAAAAATAAAAAAAAATTAAAAAAAGATCTTTTGCCATTTCGCCATATTTTAGTAATTGGTTCGACCGAAAACTTTTCATTATGACTTCCTATATGATGATTCTAATGAAACGAGCTCCAAGTAAATTCTAAACCATAAAATATGCTTTTATCTAACTGTTGACCAAGCAAGTTGATCACTCTTCTTTTTTATGAATAGGGAAAGAAAATGTTGAAACGTGTAGGTCAGAGGTGAGAGTATAGCATGAATCATGTGACACATGGAAATTAACATTTACGTTGCTTCTGGCCAATCGTTACCTACTTTTTTTCCATTTTGAGTTCGTTGACATAAAATTTTATATATATATATATATATATATATATATATATATATATATATATATATATATATATTTTTTTTGTTGTTTTTAAACATCTGTCATCCATTTTGTATGGATGTCCGTAAATATAAATCTCGTATTTTTTTTTTTTTTCGTATATTTTGTCTCGTCACCTAATTCTTTATCACGTCCAGTCTTGAGTACACACCCCAGACAGATAAGCTTTTAGTTCAGTTTTGTCATTTATATCCTTTATATATATATATATATATATATATATATATATATATATATATATATATATATATATGAATGAATAAAACACCAAAAGTAAAATGGAAAATTATAAACAAAACTAGAACTTGTAAAACTTGGGATGACCCATGCCCTTTATGCCTACATGAAAAACTACACATTATTAAGTTTCTAAATAATAAAAATCTATTAAACAATAGACATGAGTTAACGGTTTTTTGCCGACATCATCAAATTTTTGCATTGAATAATTAGCATAAAAACAAACAAATAAAATAATTTTTTAAATCCATAGTCCTAATAGATAGTTTAAATGCCCTACCTAAAAAGATAACTCTTTATGAAGTCGTCAAAAGACAAATGTTAGCGATTTAGGACAGTTTTCTTTTTATATACACAAAACCCTTTCAGAAAAAAATAAAGAATAAAATAAAAAAATAAATAAATCTCCATAGACGCTTAACCAGACTAGACGATGTCATCTTCCGCTTTAAATTTAGACACCCCAACCTTACCCTGACTTGACATCTGTGAATGTAACTGAGATATTGATACAAATTATTAACACCTTACGCCCCTTTTCTTTAAACAATTGCTCTAGCCGTTACCATAGAAATTTTGATTTTAATAATGAATATGCTTATAAAACACGTAAATTTCAGAAATAAGTTATTCAAAAAAAAAAAATTTCGCTTGAAGATGGAACAGAGCTTGGTACTTTAATTCAATTTAATTCAAATAATTATATTGAAGTTTTCGGGTCTTGTTTTGAAACATGAGAACTCTTATGTAGCGTTTTGGAATCATATTTTTAAATAAATAATTATATATATATATATATATGTGTGTGTGTGTGTGTGTGTGTGTGTGTGTGTGTGTGTGTGTGTGTGTGTGTGTGTGTGTGTGTGTGAGGCATGGTGGAGTAATGGTTAGCATAGATTGAGGAATCGGAAAACCAAGCTCGAATTCCAGTCGAATCCATTACATTCACTTACGTGCTAATACCTTTGAGAAAGGTATGAATACTCTTCTTCCCTCCAGCTATGGGTAAATAGCTGAACAGACTGGGTTTTATAGCCTTGGATGGCAACTGATCTAGGAGAAGGACAAAACCTGCGGGGGGTCGTTTGGGGACCTTGTGGCACGTAGTGCACCAGGTCTCTATATTCGACCCTTCAAAAAGTGGTTGGCTCTGCACAAAACGTTTACCACTATAATCAACTCATATGTGCTAGTGTCGGGCTGTTGGTTCCTAGGAACTGAGCTGCTTGACCCTCAAACATCGAATACGACGGGAGAGTTCGCTATATATATATATATATATATGAAGAAAATTTGGAAAAAACAAACAAAAATCCTTAAATGCAATTATGTTGTTTAAAATGAATGAAATGTCGACGTCTGACGTTTCGGTTTAATAAACCTTTTTCAAGACAATATTCATTAAAATACAATAACAATTCAGATAACTGAAAATTTTTAAAATGATCAGCTTTCCGTTTAACAAGGTCTGATCATTTTAAAAATTTTCAGTTATCTGATTTGGATAAGACTTGTTTTTTATGTCCATTGTCTTTGTCAAATTGAACTGAATTGTATTTTAATGAATATTGTCTTGAAAAAGTTTTATTAAACCGAAACGTCAGACGTCGACATTTCATTCATTTTAAACAACATAATTGCATTTAAGGATTTTTGTTTGTTTTTTTCCAATTTTTTCATTCATTTATATCCATTTTTTATATCCATTTATATATATATATATATATAATGGACTCTCCCTTCGGTTTCGACGTATGAGGATCTGACAACTTAACCAATTGATTCAGTTATGAAATTTTGCGCGATAATCTTAAGTGCCACGTAAGACCCGCTAGTTATTTAAAAAGGAGGCTGCATTTAGAGCAAGAGTGGGATGAGATCACTGTTAGATTGGCTGACCTTTTACACCTTGCTCTCGCTTCTTGAAGACGATTCAGACAAGCAGATTGTAAACTGCTGAGTCCACTAAAACACGTTGATCTCCATTCTACCCGCTCCAAGGCTAAGCGCTCAAGGGTGTTATGTGGTATATTGACAGTTGTCAAGTTGCTCTTCAGCTTGTCTTTATATCTTAGCCATGGGCGTCCTACATTCCTGTAGCCCTGATCTAACTGGCTGTACATTAGGATTTTGGGTATCCTGTCATCAGACATTCTCAAGATATGACCAGTCCATCGTAACTGAGACTGTATGAGAAAAGTCTTAATTCCTCAATATTACATCTGCTAAACAGTTATATATATATATATATATATATATATATATATATATATATATATATATATATATACACAACTCATATTATTTATAAATTCACATGTCCCTTAAAAAATAATTCATGAATAATTATATTGGATATACCACTACATTCCTATCAAGAAGACTCACTTTGCATCTCTCTGATCATAGTTCACTTAGAAAATGCCAACACTCAGTAACATTAACTATGAATACGGTCACAAGGTGCTGACCGTGTTTGGAAGATAAAAACATAACTAACAATAGCTGGCCACTCGTATTCGAGGATACCCGTCTATTAGGGCAGCTAGCCAATCCCTATTGCAGATGCTCGCTCAGGCACATTTGTGTTTGTTCAGCACACAGGGAACCCACCTGTGGTTTATACAACTATGCTGAGCAGACCTTTGTTATAGTTTCTGGGAGAGAGCGTGTTATCTAGCAATCTGAACAACGCCAGCACACTCAAACCCTCGGTCACGATGACTTGTGACTGCGTGCTAGCACAGCTATCGACGGCCTCCAATTTGACTCACTGTGAAATTAGGTAGACTGAACCCTTGGATCGGGGTGGTGGAGGCGTCTAACCAAGTATTAGGTTAACCCGTGGTATGGTTTTCATCAGGAAGTCTACTGCCTGACAAATCAACCGTTGTGAGATTCGAACCCGGATCTCATGGTCAGAAAACGAACGTTCACGCGCCCATATAACTATGACTCTAGATACATACATAAAAAAACATAGATTCAGTTAAAAGTAAAAATAAAATCATCTTTGTTAATGGTTAAAAGAATAGATGAAAGCACTGGTACTTCCTGTTAGGGCCCCAGCTATGGGCAAAATAGTGAATGCTAAACTAAAAACAAAATACTATGAACATATAAAAATACATATTCATTGTAAAAATAACAGCAATACATTTTTATATAGCAAAATTACCAGCAATAGCGGTACTAGTAAAATGACTAACAATATATTTTTAAAACAAAATGGCCAACAATGCATTTTATCTATAGTCGAAGGCATACAATTACTTTTAAAATATATTTGGTTGAAGCAATAAAAATGTGTTCAAAATATTTAGATTTCGACATTAAATAACCGACAGAGGTTGATATGCCGCTAAACAAAATCACTCAACCATACACACTCCTTCACACAGCACAAGCTCGCACATACAGCACTAAATCATTCCTTCACATACATACACATTTGCACTCAAACTTACATATTGAAAGTGAACAGATATATTACGTGCGAGTCCCACACACGCAAGCACGCACGCACATACACACACACAATCTATACACACGCATAAACTCACACTGAACACACACACACAAATGCACAAACACAAAAATACATATAGTAGCACATACAGCCAAAGGTGCTTACATATACATGCGCACACAATCATGTCCCCAAAACAAACTCTTTTTTACTTGCATGCACATCATCACGCAACACACACACACACACATTTAAATATATATATACGCGCACGTACGAAAATTTTCCAGTTACACATACTAATACACCCATTCACACGCAAACGCAAATAGATATATACAACTGCACACACATACATTGAAATGCAAACTCTCTTTCTCTCTCACGCAATACACATACGCACGCATGCACATTGACTCAAACGTATATACGTATATGCATTCACAAGTGTACGCATTTACCCATGCACACACGTAAACACACACTAAAATGTTTTCTTGCGTACACTGTCCGCCTTCTCTCTCTCTCTCTCTCTCTCCATATATATATATATATATGGGGGGGAGAGAGAGAGAAAGTTTTAAAGAGCGGGTAGGAGGTGAAAGAGAGAGTAGGCGAAAATGAACGTCTGCTTGGATGCCCGTTGGGGTCTGATAATATTATCAGGTAAAAACGAATCCCCGGGGCGTATTTTGTAATTTATTTTAATGTGTAACTCCGGCGATTTGAAGTTGCTTTTTAATCAGGCTACGAAATTAAAGATGCAGCAAGTAACACACGATGAAAATTATTTTCATTAAGCGTTCATCGATAAATTATCCGGTCAATAAATTGTCTCGGAGTTATCTGAAGACGGTCAGGGCGGGCAAGGGTGGGTTGACTTGGGGAGACGATCGTTTCGGGACAGAGAGATACGTACTCATTGGAATGCTCATCACACCTGCGTTTTATTCGAGTTATTTAGATTTTGTTGCTGAAATGTGTTTCTTTTGCTTTTTGACGTGGTTTTTATGAACCGTTTGTTGAGAAAACTTCACCGCGGATAATGACAATAATAAAAATATTATCGGATTTATTATTGTTGCTCTGCAAGAGAGTCATGGCGGAGACGCTCCAAAAATGGACGACAGGGGATGTGAATTAAGGTAATTTTTTAATGAGACAATTATGTTAAATGATAAATAATACGCCCCCTTTCCTATAATAGTTGTGATAATTATGTGTATACGAGGGGATGCTGAAAAATTCGTGTCCCGAAAAACAGGCCTTGCAAAAATTTGGATATTTCGTAAGATTTAGGGACACGTACCCGGTTGAGAACTGTACGGAACCCTCGTCATACTTGGTACAAGAATATCATTTTTTTAATAATATCAAGGAGAGGAAAAAAGAAAAAGGGATTAGAAGAAGAAGAAGAAGAAGAAGAAGAAGAAGAAGAAGAAGAAGTGTAGAGAGAAGAAAAAAGAAAAAGAAAAACATATCAAGAAGAAAAAAGTATTGAGAAGAAAAACATCAGGAAAGAAGAAAGCAGAAAATGTCCAAGAAAAAAGAAAGAAGAAATATTAAGAAGAAAAATATAACGCAAAAAAAGATCTCAGAGAAGAAGAACAGGAAGAAGAAGATGAAGAGGAGGAGGAGGAAATATTAAGAAGAAGCAGAGGGAAGAAGAAAAATATTAAGAAGAAGAAGAAGAAGAAGAAGAAGAAGAAGAAGAAGAAGAAGAAATGTTAAGAAGAAGAAGAAGAAGAAGAAGAGGAGGGGAAGAAATATTAAGAAGAATCAGAGGGAAGAAGAAGAAGAATTATTAAGAAGAAGGGGAAGAAAAAGAAATATTGAGAAGAAAAAGAAGAAATATTAAGAAGAAGAAGAAGAAGAAGAAGAAGAAAAAGCAGAAATATTAAGAAAAAGAAATATTAAGAAGAAGAAAAAGATATATTGAGAAGCAGCAGCAGAAATATTACGAAGGAGAAGAAGAAGAAATATTAAGAAAAAGAAAACATTAAGAAGAAGAAAAGAAATATTAAGAAGAAGAAGAAATATTAAGAAAAAGAAGAAGAAGAAATATTAAAAAGAAGAAGAAGTAGAAATAATAAGAAGAAGAAGTAGGAGGAGGAGGAGAAGGTGGAATATGAGGAAATGTCAATAAAAAGAGTCATTAGAAAAAATGAAAGAGTTTGGGAAAGATGGATAAGAACTATTAAGAATTCTAGGAAGAAGAAAAAGAAAATATTAGAAAAGAAGAAAAATGCTGAAAACTCTAAGAAGAAGAATGAAACAAAGAAGAAGAAGAATGAAAAGAATAAGACGAAGAAGAGGAATGAAAAAAGAGGAAGAAGAAAAAAAAGAAGAAGAAATAGCTAATGATGAATGAGTCAAAGATAATACTGAAAAAGAAAACAAATATGGCGGAAACAAGAATGGCAACCAGTCTACCGCAGAAATAAACGGCAACCTACTACGGGAAAATCTTCTGGCTAGTCATTCACGAATCGAAATAGAGATGATCATACAGGCGAATATCATGTATCGCATCTGACTATTTATTTATTCTCCCTCCATCTATGGGTTGAATAGTAGGACAGACTGGGTTCTAAAGCCTTGATTAGCAAAAAGAAATGGTAACCTACTGCGGGTAAATCTTCTGCCGCTGAGTCAGCTACGAATCATTACATCCAATTACGCACAAAGTCATGGCATACGGCCACATCAAGCTGAATCACCGTTTCTCGTACGACCACCGAAGTTGAGCAACGTCGACTCTGATCAGTACCTAGATGGGTGACCGCTTGGGAATACCAGGTACTGTAAGCTTGGATGTGCGGGTGGTGTAATGGACAATGGTTAGGAATTGTTATTCGGAGAGCCGAGTTCCAATTCCATTTGGGTTCGTTCTATTCACTTACGCTCAAATACACTTGGGAAAGGGTGATTGGAGGTTAACTATTTGTCCATACTTGAGACCCTAACAGGTGCTACCAATCCGGATGAGGGAAGAGGACCTGGGTGCAACAAAAATTAAGAAGTAGTTACACGTTTCTCAAAACCCCCCGATCTTTAAGTAGTTTATCGTCATACCCAGGACGGGTAATTAGTCTAACGAGAACCATTCTAACCATTTCATTCCAGAGGACGCCGTAGTTCTTTTGAGCGTGATATTAGGGTTACAGGGAAGAGCCACGTCGATTATTATTATTACTACTAGTAGTAACGGTACTAATAGTAGTAGTAGTAGTATTTTAAAATAATGTAATTTTATTTTACATTTAAATGTGTGTTTTTTTTTTTTGTTTTGTTTTTTTTTTCATTTACTTTCCTCGTGTTAAAAATAAACTTTCGCGCTTTTGTTTTGAAATATTTCGCTTATGGTCTGAAAATAAATATTTTTTTTTTGTCTGAACTGCAATTATCTCGCATTTGTGATAAAGATTTTATAGCTCCGAAGAAAAAGACGTGTCATCAATTATGTTTAGCCTTGTGTGTACTTAGCGTTTTTAATAAGCAAATCATTAAAATAATAAATATTCAGAAGGCTTAGATCTATTCGGACAATAGGCGATTACAATACAATAGATATGATTAGAAAGAAAGAAAGAAAGAAAGAAAGAAAGAAAGAAAGAAAGAAAGAATAGAAAATTTGAAAAGAAAGAAAGGAAATAATTTTAAAAAATAATCAATAAATGAAAGGGAAAAAATAATTGAAAAAGAAAGAGAAAGAGAAGAACCTGGAGCCAAAGAAAGAAAAGAAGTAAATGGAAAATAAACAAAGCTTAGAGAAGAAAGAAAGGAAGACAGACAGAAAGAAAGAAAGAAAGAAAGAAAGAATCATAAGAGGTGAAAAAGTAAGGAAAAAAGAAGCTTAGAAAGAAAGAAAAAAAAAAGAAAAAAGAAAGAAAGAAAAAAGAATCATAAGAAGTGGAAAAAAAAGAAAGAAGCTTAGAAAGAAAGAAAGAAAGAAAGAAAGAATCATACGAGGTGAGAAAGAAAGGAAGAAATAAGCTTAGAAAGAAAGAAAGAAAGAAAGAAAGAAAGAAAGAAAGAAAGAAAGAAAGAAAGAAAGAAAGAATCATAAAAGTTTAGAAAAGAAATGAAGAAAAGGCATAGTGTAAATAAATAAAGGTTGGTAAATTCGAAGAGTAAAAATGGAAATAACTTCAAAAGAAAGATTTAAAGAACTTAATGAAAAAGAGAATGAAAAACGGTTCGCAATGTAAGAAATGACATTTCAAAAAAAAAAATGAAAGAAATTAAAAGAAATTTCAAAAGAAAGAAAGAAGAAGGAAAGAAAGAAGCACAGAGAATCAATGAAGAAAACTTGATGAAAGAAAGAAGCGAGCACGATAAAGAAAGGGGGAAATAAATAAATAAATAAGTACAAAGAATAATTGATGGAAAAAAGGAAGAAAGAAAGAATTATAGACGAGAAAGAAAGAAAGAAAGAATCATAGAGGATAAATAAATAAATAAATAAAGAAAGAAAGAAAGAAGGAAAAAGAAGCATAAACGATAAAGAAAGAAAGAAAGAAGCATAGACGATAAATAAAAAAGAAAGAAAGAAAAAGAAAGACAGAAGCAAACTGTGAAATAACGGAAATAAAAAAAACAATGAAGAGACCCATGTAAATACAACATTTTTATCTTTTGAAAGTTATCATTTATTAACAATCAATAATGAACAATAGTTTCAGGGGAATTTATTTATCTACTTTTTTTTCGGCATACACACACACACACACACACACGCACGCACGCACGTGCACGCTCGCGCACACCTGCAAGTGTTTAGTGTAATTCATTTTCAAACGTAAATCCTTATTTTATTAATGTCAAAACCACACAAGATTGATAAACAAGCAAAGAAAAAAAAAGGGTCGTGTAACAATTAAAACAAAAAAACAGATTTGATGAGCATCGAGAAATGTTTGTTAAAAAGATAGAAAAAACTTAACAGGACAAATCGTGTCACGCTTTTCGTGTTTTGAGAAACGGACACAATGGGACAATCGTTTGTGAAAAGAGGAGAAAGGAATTTCAAAAATCCATTTTAAGTTAATATCAATGACGAGGATGATGAAATCGATTGGAAATAACAGCATTCAGGATAAGAAATAAATATATACGAGAAGCGGGTCAATAACTGCAACGCTTCTGGGCCCAGTTTTGATCTAAAATGTTTCATGGTTTTTGTCGAACAGTGGGAGTGAAGAAAGATCATTCCGAAAAAATTGGTTGTGTAAAATAAAGTTGTTTCTCTGTGTCGCGTCAGAAAGTTATTCTCGGCCGAGTCCATCCTTCAAACCTTACATGGAATGCTGCTGCCATATATGGTCTGTAGCCCCTGTAGTTCGACTTAAGATCCTCGACAAAATACAGAGACGGATATGCAATGCAATTGGCTCTGACCTGGCATCTCGTTTACAGTCGCTCTCTCATAAACGTACCGTCGCTTCCCTCTGTCTTTTCTACAAACACTTTCACGCTAACTGCTCCGATGAGCTATTTTCGTTAGTCCCCAAACTGCATGAATTTAAGCTTGCTACTAGGTTGGTATCTCAGTCCCACCCTTTCACAATCAAAATGGTTAAATCTAATCGTCTCTTCTACTCCAATAGCCTCATATCTCGCACTTCCTGTCTGTGTAACTCCCTTCCTCTTACTTGGTTTCTTGATAGCTATAATCTCCAACTATTCAAATGCAATGTCAATCGACATCTCCAAATGTCCTTCTCTTCATCATTTCCTCTTTCACGCCTCTTGCTCGCACTGTCTGAAAACCCTTGCGTGTTGTGGCACTGCCGTTTAAAAAATAAAGCAGCAGAAATTAATACACAGGGTGGCTGGAAAGAAACTCCTTATTTAAAAGAGTCAATAACTTTATTAATTATTGGTCGATTTTCATAAAAAAACATTTTATTTGGAACACTATAACAGTAAAAGTAAACTACAATTCTTACTAAGCTTCTATCTTTTGCCTAGTGTCTTTCAATCTGCATGTTGAAGGATGACCGCTTCTATGGGTGTCTACCACAGATTCTGTACGCAGGGAAAAATGGTTTCTAATGGTTCTAACATCTACTGAACGAAGAGATATAAGAAAACGGCAACACCATCTCTGATCTTCTACCACGGAATGCACCAGACTTCATAACAATTCCTCAAGTGTCAGGTGGTGTCCAATTATGGGATACACTTTTCATTCTGAATTAAAAGAAAAATAAATTAACCATGAAATTCTATCACTATAAGGATCACGATATATTTTGTTTCAAGGAAATATCCTGATATCATATCGCTATATTTGCATGATTGTATATATATATATATATATATATATATATATATATATATATATATATATATATATATAGAGAGAGAGAGAGAGAGAGAGAGAGAGAGATGGATAGATAGATTATTCCTAAATTTTCGCTTGAGGATGAAAGAGGGCTGGATACTTTAATTCAATTTAATTTTAATAATTATATTGAGATTTTTGGCTCTTGTTTTTGAAACATGAGAACTCTTATGTAGCGAAGGAACAATATTTTTAAAAATAATTTTAATTTAAGCTCTACTTCTGTAAGGAGCACTGTTTTTTAAAAATAAAAACAAAAATACTAAAGAACTCGGATTATTTTTCCTAACGTGTTATTTCCTATTTTCCTACATATTTGCATATATATATATATATATATATATATATATATATATATATATACATATATATATATATATATATATACGGGGCCTAACAACAAAGTTGTCCAAATCTTGTAGTACAGTAGTTTCAATTATTTTCTGTAATTGTGCAGTCCACTCGTCAAAAGATTTGTGTGTGTGTGTGTCCAAATCGAACAAACACACACTTGTTGAAACAAAATGGCTTTTTTTGGGATTTTATAACATTATTTATATTTATATATATATATATATATATATATATATATATATATATATATATATATATATATATTAACAGCAAAATTGTCCATATCGTGTAAAAACTATATTTATCCACAAATTAATTGATTTTTTTCTTTTTTCAAAAAGACGTTTAACCATCTTGACATCTTTTGTCGTAAGAATCACTGAAAAACCCGTTTGAGTTATTCAGCCAGAAAGAGAACAGTTTAAAATCGTTTTGTGTCAACCCCACTGTCTTCCCAAATGAGCAATGGTGGGAGGAAAAAGATATTCAGGTTTACAGTAATTGTGAATATTCATACACTGGTTTCCATCTTCAAGATCCATTCAAGAACCATCAAGAGAACGAGGAATAAGTCTTACAAAGATCAAACTGTAGAGTGGAAAACTGGATCAGAGGGTCACAACAGGAAAAAGGATTATCAGTTCAAGTTATAACTAAAGAGACCAGTTAGAAAAGATCCAAATCATTTCATGAAACGTCTGGCACGTGAGAGAGGAGTTTCAGCTATGACAGTCCAAAGAGCAGTGAAAAAAGACTTGAAAATATAATCGTACGTGAAACCTGTGAGACAACTTGATACTCCAGGACAGGAAAGTCAGAAGGTTAGAGAGGGCGAAGATTATCTTGAATAAGTTGGAAAAGGATCCTGGAATAATATATATATATATATATATATATATATATATATATATATATATATATATATATATATATTTGAACTTTATTTCAATCCTTCATAGGCTTCAATTCTTAGCTATGATTAATTAATGATGAACATATCATTTTCATTTATGATCGATTCCATCACGATTCTTCCGTTAAAAAATTGCTTATTCTTTTTCTTTAAAGTAGAGTTCGATAGTGTTATAAAAACCTTGTATATATATATATATATATATATATATATATATATATATATATATATATATATATATATATTCTAGGGAAAAGGTGTTTTTAAAAAACAGCGTTCCTTCTCTTCAAATAAAATTGAATTGAGTTCCCCGCTGACGTATTTCGTATAGAAAGACGTTTAAATCCCCTTCCTTGGCTGCCATGCGACAATGGTCTAGAGGTAAGAGATCAGACGGATTTCGATCCCGGCTTGAAGTAATCGAACGTCTAGCCACACTGAGGAGCTGTGATACAGCAAAACAGTCAGTCTATATATATATATATATATATATATATATATATATATATATATATATATATATATATATATATATATATATATATTGTTATTCGTATTATCACAACTACAATCGAAAAGAATTTATCTAAACTCTACAAAAAATGTGTCACAACTACATCTAAATCTATAAAATACTTAATCAATACAAAAAATACAAGCCAAAACTTGAAGAAGGAATCTGCTCTATCACCTGCAAGGATTGCCCGAAAGATTATATTGGAGAAACCTCAGAAGATAAATAAAAGATTATATGAACACAAAAGAGATATTTTAAAAAACAACAAATTAAGTCCATTGATTGTTCACCATAATGAAAGTGACCGAAATTTTGATATAAAAAAAGATGTTACTCTAATTAAGAGAGAAAATAATTCACTCAGACGAAAATGTTTAGAAAGTGCTTTAATCGCTAATTCATTCACAGTAAATTTGTGTCCAGGTTCTTACAACGTTTCACCATTCTTGGGAGACCTTTTGTTATCACATCGTTGAATATTTAATAATAAAGATGATGAAAGCAAAAAAAAAAAAATAATCTAGATGAAATTGACTAGATTATATGGCGAAAACGCATTAAAATGTTTTTCTAAATTTAAAATTCCCAGCGTTACTCGTTCGTGCGCACGTGTAGTTGCATCAACGTAAACAAACTCAGTCCGTCATACACGAAAACGTTTTCCACTTCGTCATACATCTTTGCACCAAAACAGTTCATGATATATAAAACTTTATATATATTTATCCCATATACAGGGTGTATTAAAAATATTTTTACAAAGTTTGGGGGCGCGTTCCTCACACCAAAACAAGGACATAAGTACATATAAACATATCTCCGAAAATCCTTCATTTTTTAAGTTTAAAGAATGTTTACGGTAGAAGGCGCTGTGTTGCTATGTAGACTAGGTTACATTTGTCTTTCGTGTATATTAGTGGCTAATCTGTCTTCAACGTGTGTAGTAGCGAGTTAATTAAGACGTGTTCCGTTTAACAATGACAGGACATTCATATCTTGAGCAGGCAGATATGATTTTTACATACGGCCGCGCGACTGGTAATGGATGTGAGGCTGCACGTATGCATCAAATTGCTTTTCCAAATCCGAGTCATTCAATCTTTGCTGTTGTTTATCGTCTCTTTGCTGAGACAGGATCCGTGACACGACAAACTATGAAATGAGGAAGACAACGATCTACTTGTACTCCTACCCACGAAGAACACATTCTGCAGGCTGTCGGGGACGATTCGGATATAAGCATATGTCAAATGTCCCTAGTATATTGTACATCTTTTAGTACTGCATGGAGGGTACTTCAAGAGCAGCTCCTGCATCCGTATCATTTGAAACGTATTCAGAGTCTTTCTCCCTCTGATCACTCACCACAGAAGAGCATTTGCCGATTGTTTATGGCACAAACTACTGATCCGTTGTTTGTCTCTTCAGTCTTCTTTACGTATGAAGCAACATTTTGAGGAGATGAAATAACAAATTTACACAACTAACATTTGTGGATGGATCCGAAACCCCATAGTACAATAGAGGCTAGACAACATCATCAGTTTACAATTAATGTGTGGTCTGAAATTGTATATGACTGTCTGGTAGGTCCATATTTCCTTTCAGTACGTCTTAGACGATGAGTCTGCAAGGATTTTTATTTAGAACCTACTTCTAGACCTGCTAGAGGATGTACCCCTGCTAATACGAAGATGCGTGTAGTTCATGCATGGTGAGGCTCGAGCACATTTTAGTCACATTGTTCGTGATGCACTGGCTGATATCTACCATGAAAGATGGAGAGATTGGGGAGGACAGGTTCCATGTCCTGCATGTTTCTCCGCCCCCAACCCTTTGGATTTTTATTTGTGGGGTCCACCTAAAAATTGGTTTATGCAACAGATATTAATAATACAGAGACGCTTAATCAACGTGCCATGGAAGCCTGCGAAACCATTCGACACCGAGTGGGCGGATTTAAAAGGGTCCGCCAGTCAATGATCCGACGGATGTATGCGTGTGTAGTAGCAAGTGGAAGGTTTTTTGAACAATTATGAGTTGCTGTGTTGAGGTACAACGAGGGCCTTTTGGACATATGTTTATAGGGACATTTTACCTTGTTTTAGTGTCAGGAAACCGCTTCCAAAGTTTGTAAAATACTTTTGGGTTGGATCTTGCATTGTATATTTAACAGTGTCTATCGTAAATTTTAAACTTAATAAATCAAATACTAAGGATTTGTAGGCATATACTTATATGGACTTTTGTATTATGTGAGAAACCCGACCCTAAAGTTTGTAAAAGTATTTTTGATGCATATATATATATATATATATATATATATATAGAGAGAGAGAGAGAGATCGATAGATATGATAAAGTTGTTTATATTAAATTTTATATTATTTTTTTACTGCAAATATTATATATATGTGTGTGTGTGTGTCTCACTCTGCGCGCATGTGTGTGAGTGTGTGTGTCTCTGTCTCCATGCGCGTGTGAGTGTGTGTGTGTGTGTGTGTGTGTGTGCATGTCTGCCTCTCCGTATCTATCTATCTATCTATCTATCTATCTATCTATCTATCTATCTGCATGTGTATGCCTCTCTCTGCGTGTGTGTGTGTGTGTGCGTTTGTGTCTGTTTCTCTTTGTGCCTGTGTGTACGTTTTGTGAGTGCGTGTGTCTCTGTGTGTATGTCTCTGTGTGTCCCTTTCTCTCTGCGCGTGTGTGCATGAGTGTGTGTGTATGTCTCTCACTCACTGCGTGTGTGTGTCTCCCTGCGTGTGTGTGAGCGTGTGTCTATGAGTCTCACTCTGCGCGCGTGTGTGTACGACCTAAAAATTTCTCCAAGAGTTTAAAGTAAATTAATCAATTTATTTCGCTAAAAAATGAAATATATTTATCGCGACATAAAATGCAACAAACTTAAATATGTCGAACAATTTCCTTTCACGAAGCTAGATAAAAATTCATACAGTGCAAAGTGTAATTTTCAATAACAAATTTAAATGTAAACTCCATGTTATATTTAAATCTCTTAGAATTTTTATTTCATATTTAAATCAATAAAACTTCAGTGGGGTATCAATTCTCCATAATATTTTTAAATGAATATCGTAATCATTTTAAAAGCACCGATATATTTTTACGAGCATAATGTAAATATAATATTGTTGCGTTAATAATTAAACATATATATACATGAGTGCGAGTTTATGTGCTTGCTATCTATCTATCTATCTATCTATCTATCTATCTATCTATCACTGTCTTCTCATATCAATCTATCTATCACTGTCTTCACATATCTATCTATCTATCTATCTATCTATCACTGTCTTCACATATCTATCTATCTATCTATCTATCTATCTATCTATCTATCACTGTCTTCGCATATCTATCTATCTATCTATTTATCTATCTATCTATCTATCACTGTTTTCTCATATCAATCTATCTATCTATCACTGTCTTCACATATCTATCTATCACTGTCTTCTCATATTTATCTATCTATCTATCTATCTATCTATCTATCTATTTATCTATCACTGTCTTCACATATCTATCTATCTATCTATCTATCACTGTCTTCACATAACTATCTATCTATCTATCTATCTATCTATCTATCTATCTATCACTGTCTTCTCACATCTATTTATCTATCTATCTATCTATCACTGTCTTCATATATCTATCTATCACTGTCTTCTCATATCTATCTATCTATCTATCTATCTATCTATCTATCTATCTATCTATCTATCTATCACTGTCTTCACATATCTATTTATCTATCTATCTATCTATCTATCTATCTATCTATCTATTACTTAATAGCTCAAAAGCGAAGGATTTGTGGACATGTTTACATAGTCTTTTGTCCTTATTTTGGTGTGAGGAACACGCCCCCCCCCAAAGTTTGTCAAAATATTTTTGATACCCCTGCATAGAAACCAGTCAATGTTGAAAATGTATCCACTTTCCAAAATCTCACAAAATGACCAATCATCAACCTCTTCTTAGATGCGACGAATGACTGATTCATAGAATAGTAATTCTACCTTTGTTTCATCACTGTTTTATGCATTTTTATACTTATAGATATTTAATATGACTATTTTGTGTTTTTGGTGAGTAGTTTGTCAACCATAGAAACTAAATCAAGTGCAGCTAAATAAAATTCCGACTTTATAATGTTCCTTTAATAGTTTGATTTGTGTAAAATATTAAAATATTGTTTTTACAAGAACGAAACAATTCCCGGATGATCAAAATTTAGAATCACCCTGGTAAATTCTCGATTTTTTTGTCTTTTTCTAACAGCATAAAAGGAAGCAAAAACATTTGAATTCAGCCGACAGATACATAGGCTTGATATACAGTGATTTATGGTGGACCCAGGTTCGAATCTCACCAGGGTCGATTTGTCAGGAAGAAGACTTCTTGATGCTATCGAACTGGAGTGTTCGATCCCAGCCTGCGACACCTTTGGAAAGTGCCTGAAAAACCATACCACGGGTTGGCCCAAGCCTTGTGAGTGACATTAGGTAGACGGAACACTTGGGGCCGTTGATAGCTGTGCTAGCACGAAGTCATAAGTCATCGTGGCCGAGGGTTTGAGCGTGCTGGCCTTGTTCAAATTGTTAATCACGCTAGATAACACGCTCTTTCCCAGAAACTGTAAGTACGGTCTGCTCAGCCTAGTTGCAGTATAAACCACAGGTGGGCTCTGTGGGTTTTGAATAGACACAAATGCGCCTGAGCAAGCGTCTGCAATAGGGATTGGCTAGCCGCCCTAGTAGACAGGTAACCTCGAAGACGAGTTGCCAGCTATACTGTAGAGTTATGGCTTTCTCAAGGGTATTAATACGAATTGAACGCAGGTTGCAATTTGAGCTTAGAATTTGAACTTGGAATTTGAACGTGGTTGAATTGACAAGGCTGAGATTTGGATGGTGATATGGGCGAATATCTCTTTAATTCCCTGGGAATTGTGAATTCAAAACTTGAGTTTGATAGTGAGGTGAAGGGACAGAATTTATAGCAGCTACTAGTTTTGAAAGGTGACAAGCAAATCTGAATAATCTGCTTCGAAGGGGATTAGATAAAACTTTTAGGTAAACCTGAGCAATGGTGGAAAACTTTAAAACGAAGAAACGTCTTCGAAGAAAATCAAGTTACCATTTTCAGTGTCAGAAATTCCGACACTGATTGAATCGATAAATGTTTCATTCGTTATATTTTTGTATTAAATTAAATTTGAAAATATCCTCACAATTTATTCTTTTTAGCTAAAACATATTGAAACAGAGATTTTTGTCCGATTTCCGGACATTACCTAGAAGGCGACCGCTTGGTAATGACAAGCGCTGTGAGCTTAGATGTATGGGTGGTGTCAGAGATAATGGCTGACAGTTTGAAATCGGTGATCCGAGTTCCAATTCCAATCAAGTTCGTTATATTCGCTTACATGCAAATACTCTTTGGAAAGATATGAATCCACCTCTTGTCCCCCAGCTATGGCTTAAATAGTAGAATTTAGATTATTGTATAGTAGATCTTTTTGGAATGTCAGATGTTGTAAGCTTGGATGTACGGGTGGTGTAAGAGATAACAGCAGTTTGAAATTGGTGATCCGAGTTCAAATTCCAGTCGGATTCGTTATATTTACTTAGGCGGAAATACTTTTTGGAAAGTTATGAATCCAACACATCTCACTCAAGCTATGGGTTAAATACTACTACTGCTACTGATGCGGCATTCACCCTGGGAGGATTGAGCCGGCTTCTTCCTGTTATGAGAAGAAGATTCTTGGGATAAATTACAGAAGTAGGGTACCCAGGCCTACTCGGATAACGTTCTTGCTTGCCGCGGGGTTCCCACAGACGCAGAGATAGGAACGACCAGAAGCCGCCGGTTACCGATGCAGACGCTCCTTGGATTTTCACCAGAGCCCTTGTTAGCCAGCGTGTGTGTCAGACGAAGTTCTGGGCGGCATAGCTCTGACACTACCGTTTACACCCCACCACCGACTGTGAGGTAAGGGTTAGACTTTTGGGGGCTTACAGTACCAGGTGTTCCGAAGCGGTCACCCATCTAAGTACTGACCTGGCTCTACGATGCTTAACTTCGGTGATCGAACGAGAACCGGTGTTTCAGCGTGATTTGACCGTAAGCTACGGTCAAATATGGGTTGATTTGACCGTAGCTTACGGTCAAGTATGGGTTAAATAGTTGTACGTGATTATTATCTCAAAAAAATTCTTATAATCTCCTAAAAAAAATTTAAATAATCTGCAAAATGTTGGTAAACCGTAAAAAAAAGACGCCAATCATTTCAGCAAAAAGACGCCAATCAATTCAGCAAAAAGACACAAATATGTCGTGTAAAAAATAAAAACAATAAAAAGTGAAAACATGAAAAACGACATCAGTTTGTGCCAGGAACTGTTTTATGACATCGCAAAGAGGAAAAAAAAAAACTATTATTTACCAAAACATAGGGTTGAAAGTTTTCGATTCGACTCAGGTAATCAATTCGTCTTGGGCGGTCATTTTTATCGCGGGCACACGCGTTGCTTCTAGAAAAATTCAATCTTGAGCCAGACAACTGATAAGAGAGAGATAAAAAAAATTAACAGCCATAATGGAAGCACTCCAACTTTTCGTGTATTTATTTCTATTTTATTCAAAGCAGGATTTTGATAATTTGCCATATTGCCGACGCGGAGTCAATGTTTGATTTTTTTTTTTTTTTACTTTTTTCGACTGTCTATTCAATTTGTATTGGGTCAGCATTCGATGTTCCCAAGTCAAGAAATGACGCTTTTCGATGCAAAATTGCGTTTGATAATTCGGTTACCAATGACAGTAGATGATGAACTATAACTTAAGCCAATCATTGACTTTCATCGATTACGCTAATTCGTATCAATATTTCAGTGAAAAACATGACTGTCAGTAAAAACCCACAACTTAGAATCTGAACTTGGAATTTGGACGTGGTTGAATTGACAAGGCTGAAATTTGAACCCGGTTCGTGGATTCCACTTTTGGCATAGATAACTCATACAAGATTAAAAAAAATACCCTGACATTGTGGAGTGGCCTGTGTGATCCTATGACCCGAAGAATTATACTGGTGGAAGTTAATCTCCTGGCAGGTTCGAACCTGTCATACAGATCAATGCATAGAAGCCAGACAAAACCATAGTCACCTAGGGGAGTAAACTTGATTGGCTAAACAGACCGCTACATTGACTCGATACTTAGTGATTGATTGCGGATAATAAGTGATCCAGTCATCTAAAGCGGCATGGATCAACTAATACTAGTTAGCTGAATACGGCGGTTACTTGTAGGGGTACCTACAATATAAGTATGCAAGTAAAAGAAATACAGCATGATTTTTATTAATGTGCCGTGTCTCTTCAGGGTGTAAGCGATCATGGCTCTCCACGATTTCCTGTCCTTCGTAGCTCTTGATAAATTTTCTCTTTTTTACTATTTTTACTAAACCTTGTTCGGTCATCCATTTAATCAAGCTCACTAAGTTATGCGTTGTTTTCATCTGTCCCTCTTGCCTTCAATCTGCCCTGTGAGTATCAGATTTTCCAAGCCCTCTTTTCTCATTGTGTGTCCCAGAAATTTCAATTGTCTCTTCCTAGTGTTTAAGTATAAGGTTCCTTTTTGTTTCCATTTCCTCTAAAACTTCTGTAGACCTACATTTCCGCTGCTTCGAATCTCTTTGTCATCTTTGAGGAGATTGTCAAACATTTACTGTCATATAGAAGGACAGATATTGTGTAACAGTATTCTTTTTTTTTTGTTGTTGTTGTTTGTAACGAAATTTTTCTGTTTCTTAATACACTGCTTAGCTTTTGGAAGGCACCTTTGGCTATCCCAATACGCCTTCGGGTGAAAAAAAATTCCCATACACAATTTTATTTTTTACCAATTTCCGCTAACTAGGCAATATTCTTTGAGAAACAAGGAACTTGGGCCAGAAAAAGGGTTATCCATGTTGCGCATAGAACATTTGAGGGTCGCCATTCCCTTATTTTTCTTATTTATACGAAATGAATAGAGAAAGAATAATAAAAATTAAAGAAAGAGAAAAATGTAAGAAAAAAGACAGGCATGTTCATATTCACACGCACACACGCACACGTACACACACATACATACAAACACACACACATACATACAAACACACACACACATACATACATACACACACACACACGTTAGGCACCTCTACGTAGTGGACTGGTTAGCAAACTTGTCTCACTAGAACAGTTACAATTAAGTAGTGAGTTCAGTCCTCACTAGGTGCCCTATAATTTCAGACTTGTGCCACATCTAAGCTACGTTGAAAAAATTCCTATACCCGAGCCTCAAGTTGAATTCCTCTATACGATCCATTGCTAAAGATGCAGATAAGATGGTTTCCTTCATGTACCTGATTCCTCGTTCTATCCTTTATATTAATAAGAGCCAGGCTAGACCAAAAATGGAGAACTGTTGCCATATACGGACAAGACCTGTCCAGACCTGAGTTCAAAACCGTCTCCGAGTCATTGTTGGTGGAAAATTATTTTCCACGATCCAACCTCTTTTATTTAAGTACTGTCTGCTATGTAGTGCCATATTTACTTACTCATAAAACATATTTTCTTCCTGTAAAATATCTCCAAAAGCCACCTTGATTCCTATAAGTCGAAGGTTGGTAATGAGAGTTATCTTTTCTTCTAATTATTCCATTCTAAATTATCTTTCTATGTGCTATGTCCTTTCAGAACGATCATGATTCTCCACCTCGCTTTATCCCTTGCAGCTCTCAACAATTTCCTTCCCTCTGCCACTTCCCACACACCACGTTCTGTCATCCACTCGCTTGAAACAATTCCAAAATATTTCAATTGTTGTACTTGCTCGGTTTTGGTAAATCCAGTTTGTAATTTGAATGTTGAGCTCATCCTTTTATTAACAGTCATTCTGTCTTCTTGCTTTCCATCACAACTTTCTTCTGTAGGTTTTAGTATCTTTTTTTTTTTAAATCTTCATGCTATATTGCTCGTCGCGTGAGACAAGGAGCGCGTCATCTCGTAAATAGTCAGGCTGAGATCTATCATGAGAGAGAGAATAATGAAACAGTGGGTAACAATGGGGAACACAGGTTCGAATTCAAACAACTGGTGGCAAAAGCCCAACAATTCCATCCATAAAGCTGGTCACAGATCCATTTCAAATGTTGAACAATTCAAACGAGATTTAGCGACAGTCATGAAGATAATCCTAAAGTTATTACCTTTGGCTCAAATCCTCGGATTAAATCAGACATAACGCCTAAGCCTAACAATTGTGACAGATTATCTACTCTTAGCGACATGGACGGATCGTTCGAGACAAAAAAACTGACCATCTAAATAATTTTCTCTATGAATATAAGAAATAAATCAAATATGTTCTTTTATTTAGTATCACGCCATCTTTTTCGTGTCTATTCAGATCTTTTCTTTTTCTTTTTGTCGTTCTTACGATAAGATCAAGAAGTCATTCAAACTTCGACAAGCTTGACCGTTTCTTATGTTATGCTACGATTTACAAAATTTAACTGACACAGCACAAAACGGAATTCAGTTTTATGAAAGAAATCTAGGCGTGATTTGTCTGTCACAAAAATTAGTATTCATAATAAGGTTTAATTTTTTTGTATAAACTGGTATTGTTAGTAACAATATTATACTGGAGGTACTTATTAGATAAAGCATTGTTCATCATTATTAATGCTTGACTAGGATCCCTTGCATTTTAATTTTACTTCCGGCTCACTGTGCCAGGCAAGACAATTTTTCTCTTGCATATCCATAAGTCTACCATTTGTCCATGCTTAGAATATTGCTGCCATATATAGTCCAGTGCCCATGCTATTTTCCTGGAGCTCTTTGATAAGATCCCAAAAAGAATCAGCAATATTATTAGTCCTGATCTGGAGGCTCGGCTTCAGTTAATTTCTCACTGCCCTAACGTTGCCTCTCTGTGCCTTATATATATATATATATATATATATATAAAGAAAGAACAGTAAGATATATAATCCGGTGTTCTTATAGATATTTTTATTTTTACAAAATAGTGCTCAATGTAAATTTACAGAGCATTAATATTATAAATTAATTGATTTAAAATATGTTTTTTTCCGCTACACAGTTCTAACCATGTTTCAAAAATAGAAACTAAAAAGCCCGAATTTAATTTTTGCAATTAAATTAAAAGCATTAGTTCCATTTCATCTTCAAGCGAATTTTGGAGTAACTTTTAAAAAATTACTGGGTTTAAAGACACCAAAATTTGAAGATGAAAGCGAATTAATGTTTTTAATTTTTAAAAATTAAATTCGGGGCTTTAGCTTTCTATTTTGAAACAGGGTTAGAACTGTGTAGCGAAAAAAACATATTTTAAATCAATTAATTTATAATATATATATATATATATATATATATATATATATATATATATATATATATATATATATATATTTAAGCGCAATACTAGACTGTTGGCGAGATTTCATCAATTTACAGTTGAGCTAGCTAGATGTCGCTGGACCTTCTATGCTAACAGTTTCCGGCACTTCTCGCTTATGGAACTCCTTTCTAATCTACGGATATTTTATTGTCGTAAAACTTGCCATGAGCTTATTCAGTGATTAACTTAAGAGTTAAGAATTAAGATTCACCAGACAATTTACATAGAAACATATATTTTCACGGGTCTTTCTAGTTAACTCAAATTTTTAATATTAGATATAGCCTTGTTAACCATTGTTAATATTTAACTAGGGTTCCTTTCGTTTTTAATTTTAGTTCTGTTAGGGGACCTTACCCATAATAACATAATGGACTATTCCATACGTAATAAATACTGCGCCTCAAGAGGAAGCAGGGAGTTCAGCCCGAAATCGGGCGACCGGTGGACCGGCTGATCGGTTGAACTCTCTGCCTTCGGGCGGGGAGGAATCCGAACGAGGCTTTTACTCTTAGAGGGCGTACCCCAACATATCTTACCATTTTTGGAATTAGACCGACTTTGGGTGCAAATTAAAAACATTCCGTATCGGACTCGGACCTGCAATCCTGAAATTTTGGTTTCCCAAATTTTCATTACTGCGATTGGATTCGGATTCCGCCATCTTGGTTTCCACTGATAAAAACAATTAAAGGGACACAACTCTCTAACTTTCAATAGCTCATGTTCAAATTAAAAAAATACTCTTCTCAAATTACAGTCTTTCAAAATAAAATTATCCTTCTTTTCAACTTTACACTTAGAGGCCATAGCCCAACATATACCACTTTGGAATCATGTTGACCCCGTGAGCAAATTTATAACATTCCTGGAGGGATCCGGACCCGAAATCCTAAAAATTGCGAAATACAGTGAAATGATTTCCCTTTGCCTTCTCTACCTTTTTAAATACAGAGTTCTTCGTCTTCGTGACTGATTGCCACCCACAGGTAGAGAACCCGATTTTTCCTGCTATTTAACGTAGAGCCAGGAAACTTAATATGTTCTTACATGTCACGTCTTTCAATGACAACTTGGGAAAGATATTAGAATGTCTTCTTTGTTACCTTTTCTACGGATTGAAATTCTTAGATATCCTTCTCCAGCCACCGAAGTCTACAGATTTATCAGTCTACCTAGTCCTGGTTATGACGATAAACTACATCCGGCAGCAAGGCCTTTGATCGAGAGATTGGAAGTTTTGAGCAGCATGGAACCACCTCTTAATTGCTGTTGTTCCCAGGTCCACTATGACTCGGGGTGGTAGCACCTGTTAGGATCCCAGCTACGGGCAAAGTAAAACTTGAATGAAAAGCAAAACTATGAAAGTAAAAAAAAATACATTTTTATAGTAAAAATAATATCAACAGACTTTTATATATAAAAAAGACCAACAATACATTTTATAGCAAAATGACCAACAATACATTTTATAGTAAAATGACCAATAATACATTTTATAGCAAAATGACCAACAATACATTTTATAGTAAAATGACCAACGATACATTTTATTGCAAAATGACCAACAATACATTTTATAGTAAAATGACCAACGATACATTTTATAGTAAAATGACCAACAATACATTTTATAGCAAAATGACCAACAATACATTTTATAGTAAAATGACCAACGATACATTTTATTGCAAAATGACCAACAATACATTTTATAGCAAAATGACCAACAATACATTTTATAGTAAAATGACCAACAATACATTTTATAATAAAATGACCAACGATACATTTTATAGTAAAATGACCAACAATACATTTTATAGTAAAATGACCAACGATACATTTTATTGCAAAATGACCAACGATACATTTTATAGTAAAATGACCAACGATACATTTTATAGTAAAATGACCAATAATACATTTTATAGTAAAATGACCAACAATACATTTTATAGCAAAATGACCAACGATACATTTTATAGTAAAATGACCAACGATACATTTTATTGCAAAATGACCAACAATACATTTTATAGTAAAATGACCAACGATACATTTTATAGTAAAATGACCAACGATACATTTTATTGCAAAATGACCAACAATACATTTTATAAAAAAATTTACCAACAATGCATTTTTATAGTAGAATTGCCAAGAATATATTTTGTACCAAAATGACCAACAATTCATTTTATAGCAAAATGACCAACAATAGATTTTTATAGTAGAATTACCAACAATATATTTTATAGTAAAATGACCAACAATAGATTTTATATCAAAATGACCGACAATACATTTTATATATATATATATATCAGGCAAGTTCATGGAGATGAGGTGATAGAATTCAATGTCTAATAAACTAAGGTGAGTAGGAGATTATATATATATATATATATATATATATATATATATTACATACAACGCGTGAAAGCACGTGTGATACCCTGCCCTCGTCAGACACCAACCAGGGGAGGTAACACAGTTTTGGTGGCTAAGGCGGTACTGTCACCCCTGATGCTAGCAGTAGCTTTTGTCACTAGACAGGGTATTGTTTTCTTTTTGTGTAGACATGTCAGTCTCTTGCGATTTTTTTTTTTTTTGCAACTGCAAGTCAAATTTTCAGTGTTGTGTTGGTTTTCGTCGTTAGGCAATGGACAATATATTTTCTGTTTATACGTTATTTTTATACATACAATTTATTTAAGTAAATGCTCTGTTTTTTTTTTAATTAAACAGTATTAATTATATTATCGGACTGAATGTTCGAGAAATCTCTTAGAAAATATGCGCTTCTCCGACAGATTCATTTACTTAAATAAATTGCATCTATAAAAATAATGTATGAACAGAAAATATATTAAAATATTTGTCGGTCTTAATCCATTTCATAATATATATATATATATATATATATATATATATATATATATATATATGCAAATTAGTATTTTAATTATTTTGATTGGGATTTCTTTATGTGTTATATATTTTGAATAGCACGAGGTCATGGAATATATATATATATATATATATATAATTTCCTTCTCCCTTTCTTACATATATATATATATATATATATATATATATATATATATATATATATATATATATATATATTTTACCTTTCCCTTTCATATATATATATATATATATATATATATATATATATATGTAAGAAAGGTGGAAGGAAATTATATATATATATATATATATATATATATATATATATATATATATATATATGGAAGAAAGGGGGAAGGAAATTATATATATAAGTGTGTGTGTGTGCGTGTGCATAGAAATGTGTGGGTGTGTGTGGAAGTTTACAGAATATATGTGAAAAAAGTCAAATTGAATAAATTCGACAATCAGAAAATGTGTGCGTGTGTGTGTGTGTGTGTATGTGTGTATGTGTTCATACATATAAACGGTTATATATTGGATTGCCGAATATATATTAAATTAATTCTCTAATTTATTTTGTTGATTAAATCTTTATAAATAAATTTCATTTAAAGATCATTTTGAAAATTGTATAAAATTGTTTATTGTTCGCGTCAGTATTAATTACATCACGCCCCCCACCACCATCCCCGTGTTATTTCTATGAAATCTTAAACTGGTTTTGAATAATGCATACGTTTCTGTAACAATGCAAACTGACTTATTTCAAATGTGACTTCAATAGAAAGTAATAGATTATCTAATATCGAATTAATTGTAGTAATATTAAACGTAAATGAAAGTACGAAGAACTATTTTCCCATTTCATACGATTCAACATCTTATTTTTATTTATTTCATTTAAGAAGCCGTATCTTTTATGCAGGTCCTCACTTAACGTCGTTGTTAATTTCTTGGATAGCTTCGAATCTAATCTCATTTAACGAAAACAAATTTACAATGGATTCAATAAAATAATCCAACCCAATTTAGATATATGCGTATCTAAAACAATACGTTATTCGATTGAGCTTATATCCGAGTGGTTAGATCGCTAACTGTTGTGACCACGTAAATACTTTAAGAAATAATAAAACAAGTGTTACAGATATATCATATATTAAACAGTAAGTACAACAGAAGAGTATTACTTCCATTAGTGAATGTGTGTCGGTTGACCCAGCGTTCAATCTATTCAACAGTTGCCCCCAAGGCCTTCTCTCCTACTAATCTTATAGTAGGCGGAAGAGTCCAACAAAGACTCTTTAGACGGAGGACACAACAACACTAACATTCTGACAATGCAACCCGGGTTCGAATCTCACCATAGTCGGTAATATTTTCCTAGGCAGACAATTGTGGATTTATTGATTGATTTGTCTGTTTAACGGTATACCATTTCCTTATGGCAGCAACTAGCAAGAAACATATTCACTGCTTCTTTATTATAATTTTTCAAGATGGATGTTAACTGTTAATTGCGATTATTAATTAGAGAGAACCCAGATATAATCCTTATCAGAGAGAGGGCGAATTAGATGTTGAACTAAAAACTTAAAATTGTTTAAAATTTCCATTAATGAAAAGTCCTCTGATCCTGTTATTAAATTCCAAAAAATTGATGGCCATGGACTGAACATGTGAGCAATAAGGAAGATTTAAGGAAAAAGGAAGCGAAAAGACGCTTTCTTTCTCATTAGAAAGGTACAGTTGAAATTCTATGGTACTTAATGAGGAAAGACGGCTTAGAAAATTTGATACTCACATGACATATTGAAGGCAAGTGGAACACGTCGCACGACCTACCTAACGAGCTTGAATATAGGTTGGCAGAATATAGGTTAAGAGAGATGTCAAAAAGACAAAAAAAGGACAGGAAATTGTGGAGAGCAATGATCGCCGACTTCCTGAAGAAACGTGGGATATAGGAGAAAAACCTTGTATGGGTTATCTAAAGCCAAATAATTTTTGATTGTTTTTAGCGAATGAATATTACATTATCAATTTTTTGAGAATTATTCTTCTGGATACAAATCCTACTATTTAATCCATTACTGGGGGGTTAGACGGATTCATACGTTTCTCAAGATTGTTTACGTGTAAATTAATGTAAATAACACAACTGGAATTTGAACTCAGTTCTCTGATTTCTCAGTCAGAGTCGCAATTCATTACACCACCCGCACATCCAGTCAGAGTAATGTGAAAATCATTTTCATTAAAAAAAAAAGAGGGATAAGTTAGTGCTTCTTTTGCGTATAATGTCTTCTTTTTTCTCTTTTAGTGATAATATTTGAACCAGGGTTTCTATTTGCCAGGAATTTGAGGGTTTTAGTGGAGAATTGTAATTATGGATGAATAAATTCAAACTGATGGAATATTGTTCTCTCGAGAAAGTAAAATTCTACTTCGTATCAGACAATTTTCGAAGATGATGGCATTTAGAAATATGGTGAAAAAGAAAAGGGGCATGTGCGACCCCCCCCCCCAAAAAAAAATGTTCAAAAACACTGATTTGGACTTTGTCGATATCTCATTTATCAAATTACACTGAAGACGGCTCGGGGAAAGAAAAATTCCTCGCCTATTTTGAAATACACAAGCTCAATATAAATATAAATATAAATATATATATATATATATATGTGTGTGTGTGTGATAAATTTAAGAAAATGGGTTGAGATGCTTGGGATTTGTATAAACGGTAATGAAGAAATTTAAAAGCATTACTTTAACTCAACGGCAACTTTTATGTAATCCATTATATATATATATATATATTTTTTTCCCGCCTGAAGCCTTTCTTTTTCTCATTCCTCATCTCCATGCCAGCTTTTCAGCATCGGAGGCTTATATTCTCCTTCTCGATTGTGCGTAGCCTTGTTTCATAACTCCGCTTAACTCGGCTTGAAGCCAGGCAGGAGAACCTTCGCTAGCAGCGGTACGGCCTCCTTGAGTTGGTAAACTATTGTCACAGGCGCCGAATTAATTTCCACAATTTCATTTGCCATAATATACGGGCTAATGAGTCTATAGCCATAATTAGCACTTTTTCAGTCCAATCTTTTTCTTTCATAACGCTGACGAGGGTGAGCACTGTCGCGAACCTGTCATCAAGAAGCCGCGTTTATAGAAATCAAATAATAATGATAATGATTATAATAAGAACAAATGTGATTAGAATATGGTTATATGCTTACAACGAGATATTAGATCTAGAATATATCTGTAATAAATAATAATAAAGAGTGTTCCAGTAACTTGGACCGATTTTAAATGTGAATTAAATTTAAGCGTCTAATGATTTTTTTTCTTTTTCTTTCAGATTTAACAAGTTAAATCTTTGGCAATTTCAACCATGGAAAGATTAACAATCAAACAACGTGTTAAAGTTTCAAGAGTCCAACTGGAAAAATTGTTCGTAAATTCAAACAAACTGAAAACACCATTGCGTGATCTTTTACGCCGTTCAGCTAAAAACATTGCTGCAGTGCACAAGAATGTGGCCGAAAATCCAGACATCTCTATTCGTCATCGCGCGCGAGAATTGAACCTCTTCACAACAACGTTACGACGAATTTTGACAAGAATTGTCTCTACACGCTTTCCAAAATTTATTTGACACAAGAACTGAAACCTGCTGACCATTTGCAGCGCCGTACATTCGTCAATTGGGTGAACGACCAAAGACAAGCCGATGAAGATTCTATATGCTTACAACGAGATATTAGATCTAGAATATATCTGTAATAAATAATAATAAAGAGTGTTCCAATAACTTGGACCGATTTTAAATGTGAATTAAATTTAAGCGTCTAATGATTTTTTTTCTTTTTCTTTCAGATTTAACAAGTTAAATCTTTGGCAATTTCAACCATGGAAAGATTAACAATCAAACAACGTGTTAAAGTTTCAAGAGTCCAACTGGAAAAATTGTTCGTAAATTCAAACAAACTGAAAACACCATTGCGTGATCTTTTACGCCGTTCAGCTAAAAACATTGCTGCAGTGCACGAGAATGTGGCCGAAAATCCAGACCCCTCTATTCGTCCTCGCGCGCAGGAATTTAACCGCTACTCAACAACATCACATCGTTTCCAATTACACTCTCGGTTGGTCAATTATGTTGACCAACAAAATTGCGAAGTGAGCGAAATATATTTCTGTTTGAACGTTATTATTATTTTATGAGAATTTCCCGAGAAAGAAGGCAGGTAAACCATCTGACTCTTCTCACTATAGACTTAGTAGTTTCTTTTTAGCGAATTACTAGAGGTTCTAATCAACTCTGATTTGGTCAAGCATTTTTTTTTTACCTCGCAGGGTCTTCTCTTAGATAAGGCTTTCGCTAGTTTAGGTCGACTGTTGATGTACTAAAAGTTATTGTTAAAAGGGTGTATCAAGCTTCAGATAAGAATGGGTACCTCGAAGGAATTTGACAGGTTTTGGCATATTGGTTTTCTCCACAGCTTGAAAGCTTCTATTTCAGGACGAATTTTTAAACTGACTCAGACTTCCTTATGAAATGAAGGTTATCTTGAATGGCCACTCTTCTAAATCTTTTTTTTAAATTAATGCAGGTGCTCCGCAGAGCTTTTATTCTTGGACGTGCCTTCTAAACTCGGTATCTGTAGCTGACGACAAAAATATTTACTCAAGTCTTAATTAAAATTTTTGAAGATCAAAATTGACTGGGAAGCAAGAGAGCTGGAAGTGAGTTCCACACGCGAGAAGTGTGACAGAAGAAACTGTCAGCATAGAACTTCACTACACGCAAGATGCTAGTGGCTCGCTGGCGGGCCGCCGATGGCAACGCCAGCGGTCCTCTGGTGGCAGTCACCAGTGGGCCAAAGGTGGGCCACTAGCGGTCCGCCAGTGGTAACATTGCTGAGACGAACACTCCGACGGTCCGACAGCCTGCCACCAGCGGTAAACGATAGTGGCATACCACCTAGTCACAGATTGGTGGCTTGCGTGTAGGGTTACAGATACATGTAGCCATTTCAGCTGTAAAATGATGAGACCTTGCCACCAATCTTGTACTGCACTTAAATTGATAAAGTCTAGGTGCCACAGAGAATTGTTCATCGGAACAATTCCAATGAAAGTATTTACAGAAAAGGTGAAGGTAAGCTACGTTATGCCGGTGGGAAAGTGACTGGAGCCGAAATGCTAGGTCAGGACCAATATCATTGAAGATTCTTCTTTGTATTTTATCAAAATCTCTAAATATATAGCAGGAGCACCAGACCATATATGGCAACAATATTCAAATCAAGGCAACATCTGAAACTAATTTGTCACCTTAGAGATGAAAAGAACTTTGTCTCAAAAAGATAGAACTAGGCAGGGACCTTGACAAAACAAGCTCTACCTTCCCACTTAGTGAAAATAGCACTCACAATGTCATGGCGGAATTTCTGGAAAATATGAAAATTGAGATTTTGTAGAATGAGGAGCCCCGTCTCTCAGATTCAGGTGTGGAAACGAAATCCTTGCACCGGCCCTGGTTAAAATGTAACGTTTTTGAAAGGTTTTTTGTAATGTTGCAGAAACATTATAGCAACGCCATTTTGTTCATTGGGTGTCATTGCTTGTAACCGATGTTTAGTTTAAATCTCATACTATATATCTGAATAAATCCATCCGATTATTCCTCCTCACTGACTGTGAAACCTTTTTTCTAATTTCCATACAAACTGGCACTAATTTTCTGCAAAAAAACTAAATCGTTAAAACAACATTTAACAACAGTATGCAATGAATTAATGATACGGCTCGATGTTAAACTGTGAAGTGATTCTTTTTTTAACTGTCGACAAATTCACTAGCATACAAAAACAAAGGTGTGTGCGGCGCATGCGCGTGTGTGTAGGCTTGTTTTCCTATTTGTGACTGATGAATTTTTAGTATGAGCATCTCTTTCTCTCTCTCTCTCTGCGTGTGTGTGTCCGTTCTAATTAACCCCTTCATATGTGAATCACTCTTTAAGTGAACTGCATGATAAAAAAATATTTTAATTACCGTGTGATTCGTTGCAATGCAAACTATTCAATAATTGTATCAAGCATTCGCCACAATTCGATGACTAAGCTAACGCAATGGAGGCCATATTCAGGAGAAAACAACAAACATCGGAAAAAGGTCTTCTTTTTTTTTTTAATTACTCTTGCTTCTTTTATTCATTTATTTTATTTTATTTTTCAAAACTTGAGCAACGTGAAGAAGAATTTTTTCAGTTGCATCCATATGCGATTAATTATACATGACGTAGCAGGACTGACTAATCGATAACTTAGTGTTACCTAAATTTCACACTTGTTCTCACTTATTTCTTCCTTCCTTGCTGCTGGCACACCATGAAAACCAATAGCTCCTCTGTTGTCCCAGCCCAAGTTTGCGAAATAATTTGCATACAAACGATCTTTTAGTAAAGAAATCTGTGATTTTTATCTCTTCTTTGATGAGAATTTTACGACTTATCAACCTTTTGCAGGTTATTTATAGCCAGAAAATATTTTTAGAATACAAGAATCTTTTGGACATAATAATGATTTATACTGATACAAGTTCTACTAATTAACCCATAGCTAGGGGGAATAGGCGGATTCTAATGTATTTGCGCGTAAGTGAATATAACGAACCCAACTGGAATTGGAACAAGACTCTCCGATAAAAAATTCCGAGTCGTCATCCATTAATTAATCCGTACATCAAAGCTTACAGCAACTTGTATTCCCAAACAATCACCCATTTAGGTATTGACCAGACTCGACGTTGCTTAACTTTTTTTTTAATTTGTGGGATGAGGGGTTATTTAATTACGTTATTTACAATTATTATTTTCCTTCTTCTTTGTTATTGTTATCATAACGCTTCGACCGTTGTTCACTTCGGCATTCATCAGGAGCATGTTGATCTAGGTTGCTTTCTCGTTCCACTTCCCATGGAATATCTCGTTTAGTACTTATTTTATTACTGCTCAGTTATTACTCGCTATGTCCATAAACTCTGTCTGGACACTGCCCTACCAAAGGATTGAACTCAGAAATACTGTGTGAACAATTTCACGGACCTACCACTAGGCTATTGTCCCGTAGGACAATTCTCAGTGGATAACTTGGATCCTTCAACCTAAACTGACTTCTAAAGATTACTACTCCTTGTTGTCAATGCCAACAGCCGAAACGTTCAGTCTGATTATTTGTTTTGTTTCTTTATGGCTTATCAACCTTTTGCAGGTTATTTAAAGCCCCAAAACATTTCTAGAATTAATGGATATTTTTAGATAATAATTAGTCCTACTACACATAACTGGTAGTGGGGTACTCATGGATTCGTATCTTTTCACAAGAGTGAATATAATGAACCCGTCAAGAATTGGAAATCGACCCTCCGATTTTCATTTCCGGTATTCATTACACCACTGCTACATCCAAGTTGTCACCCATCCAGGCACTGACCAGGCTAGACGGTACTTAACTTCGGTGATCGTACTAGAATCGGCGCCGGAACATTGTAATTACAACAGCTAAGATGTAAATAGTATAAATAAAGAATGTAGACATTCAGTCAATTTGCATGCTTGTAAAATCTAGAAAGCTAAAACTGTTTATATAACAAATCAATTCTTAGTTTATTGATAAAGGCTGTTCCAATAACTTGGACCGATTTTAAATGTGAATTAAGTTTGAGCGTTTTATGATTTTCTACTTTTTCTTTCAGATTTAACAACTTAATCTTTGGCAATTTCAACCATGGAAAGATTAACAATCAAACAACGTATTAAAGTTATCTAAACCTATTACGAAAATGGATGTTCAAACAGAAATGCAAGAACTTCCCAGGTCATATCATCTCTCGAAACAGCGAACTCAACTGGCCACCACGATCGTTGTCTAGACGCCTTTAGATTTCTTCTTTTGGGGTCATCTCAAAAATAAGGTCTATGCCAACAAGCCAACAACAATTCAACAGCTGAAGGATGAGATAATAAGGCATATTGGTGAGATCGAAGAGCAACTATGCAGGGACATCATCAAAAATTTTGACCATCGAGTGGAGGTGTGCCGCCGAAACCTTGACGGACATTTGTGCGATATTATTTTTCACAAATAATTGCCATGACTTAAATAACATGATCCAATAGAGAAATAAATAAATTTTCACCAATAACACTGATTTATTTACTGCTGACTTTGATCCGTTTTAATGAAACACCCTTTATAAGGTGAAATTGCTGGCGGTCAGTGTAACTTCTAAAAACATTTAGATAAATCTAAAACGTAAATATGAATATTAGAAAGTTAACAACAGTTTTATTCCATATTTACTTCTACTTTTTCTTCTATCTGCCGTGTCTATTCAGGACGTTGCCGATCATGGCTCTTCACCATTTCCTCTCCTTTGTAGCTCTTGGTAAATTTTGTCTTTTTACTGTATCTCTTAATCCCTATTCTGTCAAGTATTTACACACCCTCTTTAGGTAGGATATGCGCCTCTTTCATCTATCCTTCTTGGCTTCAATATATTCTGTGAGTGTCGAATTTTCTAATCCCTCTTTCCTCATTATGTTCCCTAGAAATTCCATGTGTCTCTTTCTGATTTGTATAAGTAACCTTTGTGTTTACATTTTCCTTAAAGCTTTGTCGTTGCTCACATGTTAAGTCCATGGTATTCTCAGCAGCCTTCTGTAGAATCCAATTTTTCTTGCCTCAACTCTTCACTTTATCTGCGATAAATTTGTACATCATTCACTGCCATATGGAAGGATATATATTACATAGCAGTTAAGAACTTGTTTTCCTGTTTCTTAATACTGTGCATAGCTTCCTGGAAGACATCTTTCTTTATCCCAGTGGGACTTATGATTATTTTCTGCTCTTTTTTAAAACACCTCATAGAAACGGGTGATATTCTGGGTAAGAATTAATCTTCTTTTTGGTGCCGTCTCCGTATAAGACAATTATGGCTCTCCTCAACTTCCTGCCCCCTGTAGCTCTAAACAACGTTTGACGTTTAAATGTCTTTTTGTCCCCGTTCTGTCGTTTATTTAACCACACTCGTTACTTGTGTTGCTCTATGCCCCTCTCGGTACGTTTTGTAGGTATTAAGTTTTCCAAGCCGTCCTTCCTTTTAATGTGTCCCAGAGATTCCAACTGCCTCTTTCTGATTTTAAGTGTAAATGTCCTCGTTCTCTTTAGAACTTTCTTATTGCTCATGTGTTCTGTTAATTGTATCTGAAGTGTCATAAATCGATTTAAGTCTTTTCTTCATCAATATTATTTTCATTTTTGGAAAAGCCTTTCTTTCGAAGCCGATTTTACGTACACATTTTCAATTCTAAGTAGAAATTTTCCTTTTCTTCCTATTTTAATGAAACTTTGTTCTATTTATTTGCACAGGTTCCTTAGGTACAGTAATTTCCAGTAGTGGGGCAGACGATGTAAATGCGCCCTCCATATCAGGAGGGCATCCAATCAAAGAGTGAAATAAAAATTTAGTTTTTGAAATCTGAAATTCTCCCTGTTAACTACGTTGTACAAGAGCCCTATAATCGCTGGTGTGAATATGGATCAGTGTTTTAATAAGTGAGAACGGACTAACACCACCTACCTACTTGAAACTTAGGGGCATATAATTAAGTAGTTAGCCCCGGGCATCAACAAACCTTTGTATTTCACAGGTTAGTTCGGTTACCCACTGTTTTTATATACCACTATGGCCTTCAATATACCATGTGAGCAGTGGTAGCCTCCTATCTGATCGCGCGAACCGATTCTTAAAATTATAAAAGCTTAGCATGACGGTTGCTGGATTATCCGAAAATAATCCTATATATTAATAGCCGATGCCCTAGGTAAAATGTTAGTGGTCTAGGTAAATGTTACCGCGCGCCTCCCCAGTACATATAAACAACAGTCGGAGAGGAAGAAGAAGAAAAAGTAAAAGAAATACATCGATAGATAACGGTAGTTTTTGTAAAAAAAATAGGCAAAAGAGAGTTGTCCAAAAACTATTGACGTCAGACGGCAACAAATTCACTGAAAAGTGGTTAACATATCAGACTCCCTTTGATGAACCTTTGAACTATTCAGTGACCGCCTCTTACTTTCTTGCTTGCTTTCACGATTTACACATTTTTACTAAAGATTTACTCGTATTTTTAATACAAACCCAAAAACGGTTACACTATTTACATTATTCGGACTATTGTCCTCATCTCTCTCACCATGTTTATCACAACGTTTCGGCCGTTGTACGCTCCGGCCTTCTTCAGGTGGTTGGAATGTCGAACCGAACCCTTGAGATCATAGACAACGAACACCATTGGAAAATTCGTAAACTTAAGGAATCAGCACATATGCTAGGCATAAAAATCTCCTGAGCCGACCAAGCATAAAAATGAATACAATATGGGAACCAGTAATAAGGAGTGTCAGAGAAAAGCGATAATAACAACAAAAGTTGCAATACGACCTCTGGTAAAAAAAAAAAAACAAAAAAAAAACATGCAATGATAACAGCAAAAATTGCAATATGAGCACTGGTAAAAAAATGTTTGCTGAAGACATTAGGTTTATAAGACCCATAAATTCATACACAAGGACACATGGCACAGTGGATAAAGGCATTAGTTAGATCCAGTGACAGGATTCAAAGAGTGTGAGTTCAATACCTGGTTAAGGCGGTGGAGAACTTTGAGAGGGGAATTAACAGGAGATAACTGATAACTGACATCCATTAGACATGGCACGTGGAACTAGAACAGTCTACCCCATCGAGTGAAATAAAGGGTTCAGTTGAAGAAACGTTGTGATAAACATGGCGACAGAGATTCGGACAATAATGTAAATAATGTACATAATACCTCATCTCAGAAATATAGACAGATACTGAAGTGCTGAAACGTTGTATTAAATATGGCGACAGAGATTCGGACAATAGTCTAAATAATGTACATAATACCTTATCTCAGAAATATAGACAGATACTGAATGGCCGAAACGTTGTAATTAAAATGGCGACAAAGATGAGGACAATAGTCTGAATAATGTAAATAGTGTACATAATATCTCATCTCAGAAATATAGACAGATTCAAAAACACTTTATTAAGAATCCACGCCAAATTTCTATATCACGTATTAAAAAGAAAATAAGTTCTTAAATGTTAATTGCCTTTATAGAACCGATTACTGAAAATTAAGGATGTTATTATTGTATAAGAGTGTTAAATTATCTAAACCGTCTGTATTCAGAAATTAAATTCTATACATCGTATCTGTATTCCAGAAAGTTTAAATCATTCTGGTATCAAATGACTCCTTTTAGTTCACTTTATAAAAACGTTACTCGTTACTCATATGTTTCGCCCATAATATTGTTAGTATCCATCGCTTCGCTTTTCTGTCGCTTTGATTTTTCTTTCGTCTTCTGTGAAGAAATGGATCAGAATTCAGTGCGATGTCTGTGGACTGATATCACAAATATGTTCATCACTTTTCATTGTTTCTGACGCAAATTTCTTTTTCTTTTTATGTGACATCTCCTTTCAGGACGTAGGCGATCATGGCTCTCCACTTCTCCCTATCCCTTGCAGCTCTCAACAAGTTCCTTCCCTCTGTTTCCTCCCCCAGACCACCTTCTGTCATCCACTTGCTTAAGTCCGCCAGGTATGTCACGCATTGTTTTCCCTTGCCTCTCTTTCCCTCTATTCGACCCGTGAGTATCAGATTCTCCAGGCCCTCTTTCCTCATTATGTATCCCAGATATTTCAGCTGCCTCTTCCTGATATTAAGTATAAGTATTGTTTGCGACCTCTCTAAGACCTCGTCGTTGCTGATACGCTCGGTCCATGATATCCTTAGCATCCTTCTGTAGAACCACATCACTATCACTTCGAGTCTCTTCTTCATCTTTGAGGAAATCGTCCAACATTCGCTGCCGTAAAGAAGGACAGATGTCATGTATCTTTTCCTTGTTACCAAAGAAATCCTCCTGTCTCGCAATACTCCAGCTTTTGGAATGTGTCCTTGGCCATCCCAATACGTCTACGGATCTCAGTGTCGCACTTACGGTCCTCTGTCAAAACGCTTCCCAGATATTTAAACTTCCGCATCTGCTTGATTCTAGTGTTGCCGACCTGCAAATCGCATTTCGGGCTCATCCTTTTACTGATGACCATGCACTCCTTCTTCTTGTAGTTTATGCTTAGTCCTTTCTTCTCACTCTCTGACACTACCTTCTGTAGGAGATTTTGTAATTTCATTTCTGTGTTTGCTATCAGCACTGTGTCATCTGTGTATCTTAACGTAGATTTTCAGTCTATGAGATCCGTATGCGAATCTCAATACTGGGTTGATTTGTCAGGGTGATGACTTTGATTTTATCGGACTGGGAAGGCGATCACAGCGTGCGGAAAGTACTTGTTAACCATACTACCGTTTGACCCAAGCCTTGTGACCAAACTGCATAGAATGGAACTATTCAGAAGCCGTAGATGGATGTGCTAATCACCAAGTTACAAGTCTAACACTCGTTGTCTTTTCTTTGGCGATATATCAACCAATATGAGCGATTTAATCCTGAAATTTAAATATACAAAATCCATAAAATTAATTCAAGAGAATGACATTATTTCATGATTAAATTATAATTACTTAGCTGCATTTTTTTACAAACAATCTTACAAGATCAAATAAAGTATGAAAACCTGTTTCTCCTAACAAGAAATTGGATTAATCAAAGCAATTTTCTTTTCACATTGCTTGCCATGTCTTCTGTTTTACTATAAAATGTGTTGATTGTCATTTTTTAAAAAATGTATTGTTAATTTTGCTATAAAACTGTATTGCTTGCATTTTTTAAATAAAAATGTAATTTTATACTTTCTTAATGTTTTCTTTTTATTTTTATTTTTGTTTGATATTCACAATTTAACCATAAATAGTACCCTAACACATGCTACCCACCCTGGGGGGCAACCACAATTAAGAGGTGGTTCCACGTTCTTCAAAATCTTCTGGACCCGAAACTTTGGCACCCCACAAAAAAAGAAAAACAATGAAAATCATTAAATCTAACAAAAATAAAAGATAGACACAGTACTAAACAGATAAATTATGGACGAAAACTTAATTTTGAGCATAATTTTATCATTATTCTTCTTTGGTCCCATGATACCTTATTTAATAATTTATAAAACACAAAACAACACACACGCGCGCGCGCGCACACACACACACACACACACACTAACTTATAACTATTACTATAAACCTTCTGTAGGAGATTTTTCATTTCCGTGTTTGCTATCTGTACTGTTTCAATTGCGTATGTTATGTTGTTAAAATTGTGGCTGCCAATCACGGTAGGATTTCCAGTTCTCTCAGGATGGCCTCGCTGTATAGGATAAAGAGGTCCGGTGAGAAGACGCATCCTTGCCTTACGCCCCTTTCTATATTTGTATATTCACTGAACTCGTTCCCAATGCGCATGCATGCTGTTTGCTGACAATATAGGTTCTTGATTATTCTGATATCTTTCCCGAATATATCGAGGTTGCTGAGCAGTTCCATCAGATTCTTGTGGCGTACTTTGTCAAAGGCCTTTGCGTAGTCTATGAAACATAGGTATACGTCCTTCTGCGTCTGTATCGCTCTTTCTGATAACATTCTGAGCATGAATATCACGTTCCTTGTTCGCAAATGTAAAGTTTCTGACTCAAATTTAAAGTTATTGAAAGGGCTAATTCAGTACCTCTTCGGATTTCAGTGTTGCATCGTGTATGACAATACTACTCAGTATTTCACATTGAAACACCGGCCCCGATGCAATCACCGAAGTTAAAAGATTGTGTTCAGCGGCAGGAGCCGAACCCATGTCCCCGTCTGTAGGACAAACCAAAGTTTAATCTGCTGGGCGTTACTGCTAGGCTACGAAGACAGTCGAACCTACGGCTACATTACGTTGAATCACAGTTCCCATACAATCACTGAAGTTAAACAACGTCAAGCCTGGTCACTATATAGATGGGTGACTGCGTAAGGAAACCAGGTGATGCAATGGATAATGGCTCGGAATTGTTAATTGCAGAGTCAATGTTATTTTTAGTGGATACGCGTATTTCAGTAGACACTTTTTTCTTAACAGTATAATTGTCGTCTACCGGCATGGATATTCGAGAGTCTTGAATAAGGCTTTGGAAAACGTATTTAATAAGAAACAATGACGTTGTTTTATTCATTTGGTACAAATGCCCTTGTATCAGTAAAATCGCAGTGAAGACCGGGCTCTCTAGCCTTGAATGGCAACCAATCTAAGAGAAAATAACTCTGAACTCAACGCCGGGAAGAAAACGGGAGGCTAATCTTGATTTTAATAAAATTAACATAGCATTACAAAAATAAAGATGACATACCACTTCACACAAAGTAAAGAAAAGGAATATGTGGAGATTGACTACATCCTGAATCAAACATTACATTATTTTTCATTAAATGCAATGTTCCGCATTTGCAGAATTGCCGTCTTTTTTTCTTTTTTTTTAAACGACATTCACCCGGGGTGGGTTGAGCCGGCTCCAATATTGGAGTTTCATGGGAATTTGGAATTCACAAGCGGTCCCCATCCACATGTATAGCACATGAGATTTGATTATAGTGGTGAAGGTTTCGTGCAGGACCATCCACACTTTTTGAAGGGCCGAATACAGAGACCTGGTGCACTACGTGCCACAAGGTCCCTAAACGACCCTTCGCAGGTTTTGAATTCAGAGTTGTCCTTCTCCTAGACCAGTTGCCATCCAAGGCTATAGAATCCAGTCTGTCCTGCTATTTACCCATAGCTGGAGGGAGAAAAAGAGGTATCAGCACGTAAGTGAATGTAATGAATTCGACTGGAATTCGAACTCGGCTCTTCGATTCCTCAATCCAAGCCGCTATCCATTACTCCACCGTGCCTCTAGAATTGTCGTCTGCGTTTAATTTAATCCCTCAAGGCCGACAGCAACATCGAGCCTGATTAGTAAATTGACGGTATTCGAATTCCTGTCGTTTTCGTCACACTTAGGCGGAAATACTCTTTGGAAATGTATGAATCCATATCTTCTCCCCTATCTATTGGTTAAATATTAGAGATTGTATCTGGAAATAGAAAAAAATACGATATTCATTCGCAAAAAAAAAAAAATTATTCTGACATTCGAAAATATGTTTTGGCTTTAAATAACCTACAAAAGGTTGATAAACTGTAAAAAGTCAATCAATCAAAAATCAATCAAGGCCGACTGCAGTCGCATGTTCCCTGAGCTTCTAACAACCTAATCTTTGATGAATGTCTAGTCCCAGGGGTTCCAACACTGTGGCAGCACCTTCTTTGTTAAAAAGGGAAAGGTTGATGAACAGATAGATAGAGAGACAGATACAGAGAGAGAGAGGGGGTGGAGAAATGCACGCATATAGAGAGAGAGTGGGGATAGAACTTAGATTGATATAAACAGAAATAAATAAATCAAACAAGAAAGTAACAAACAAAATGGGATAGATAGAGAGAGAACTTACATCGATATAAACAGAAAGAAAGAAAGAAAGAAAGAAAGAAAGAAAGAAAGAAAGAAAGAAAGAAAGAAAGAAAACAATGCAAGAAAGAAAGAAAGAAAGAAACAAAATGGGATAGAGAGAGAGAGGGAGAGAGAGAAATTACATCGATTTAAACAGAAAGAAAGAAAGAAAGAAAGAAAGAAAGAAAGAAAGAAAGAAAGAAAAGAAAGAAAAAAAAGAAAGAAAGAAAAAAATGGGATAGAGAAAGAAAGAAAGAGAAAAATGGGAAAGAAAGAAAGAAAGAAAGAAAGAAAGAAAGAAAGAAAGAAAGAAAAGAAAAAACAATGCAAGAAAGAAAAAAGAAAAGAAAAAAAAAATGGGATAGAGAGAAAGAGAGAAAAAATCGATTTAAACAGAAAGAAAGAAAGAAAAAAGAAAGAAAGAAAGAAAGAAAGAAAGAATGAATGAAAGAAAGAAAGAAAGAAAGAAAGAAAGAAAGAAAGAAAGAAAGAAAGAAAGAAAGAAAGAAAACCATGCAAGAAAGAAAGAAACAAACAAAATGGGATAGAGAGGGAGAGGGAGAGAGAGAACTTACATCAATATAAACAGAAAGAAAGAAACCATGCAAGAAAGAAACAAAATGGTATAGATAGATAGATAGATAGATAGATAGATAGATAGATAGATAGATAGATAGATAACAGACTTAGATTGATATAAACAGATTTAAACAGAAAGAAAGAAAAAAAGAAAGAAACCAAGCAAGGAAGAAAAAAAGAAACAAAAATGGATCGATAGTTCGATTACTCTATAAGAGACTGAGATTGATATAAACAGATTTATAAAGAAAGAAAGAAAGAAAGAAAGAAAGAAAGAAAGAAAGAAAAAGAAACCAACCAAGCAAGAAAGATAGAAACAAAATGGGATAGATTGAGAATTAACAGATTGATATTAACAGACTTAAACAGAAAGAAAGATAGATATCAGACGAAGATAGAGACGAAGAAATTGAGAACACTGATAGATGCGAATTGACTATTTTAACTAACCCGAGTGAAATCGAATTAGAGATTTAGATTTGATAAAAATAAAAATAAATAGACTATACGTGTTTCTTTGGTTCGTGACCTCGTTTTCAGGTTTTTTGTTCCTAGCACACGGTAAGGATTGAACCAGCACTTGGAGAACTGTGAGAGAAGAACGCAAGTCATTGCACAAGAAGCAGACGATTCTGATTAAAAACGTATTTTGAAAAGCCAGACTTTCTGTCATTTTCCTTCCTCTATTATTCGTCCACGACCCTAACCTCTTTTCCCCTAATCTTTGTTCTCTTCCTTCCTTTCTCTCTTTCTTCTTTTCTTCCTTTTATTCTGTTCCTTTCTTCTTCTTTTTTTTCTCTCTTCTCTTTTGGCCGATTTACTCGGCTGATCTTGTCCGGCACACACACACACAAACGCGCGTGCGCATACGAAATAGCGACCATCTTATTTCTATTCGTCAGCTATAAATATATTCAATAATGGCTCCTCAATAGTTACACACACACACGCATATATATATATATATATATATATATATATATATATATATATATATATATATATATATATATGTCTCTGTGTGTGTGCGCGTGTGTGTGTGTGACTGTACATGTCCCTATCGCCAACAGATCCGCACGAATAAACTATACAAAGACAAGCAGGCATGCTTAAATATAAAATGACGAATGCTTTCTGAAAAGATTATTACATAAAAATCGATGTCTTGCACAATTTTCCTTGAAGTCATTATCTCTGCCTCTTTTTTTTTTTTCGTTCGTTTTTCTCCCCATTTTATTTCTATTTTTACATTTCATCTTTTCTCTTTATTGTTTTATTTTTCATTTTCTATTTTCCCCCTTTTCCTTCAGTAGGCTTTTACTTCAAATGTTGTCGATACAGTTGCATTAGTTCATTATAATTACTCTGATGACTGGAAACTCAGAGAGTCTTTTCAGGAAAAAAAAATTCTAAGAGAATTGGAATATTTTTTTAATGGATAGACCTTTTACAGTGCGACATTTTTGTTATCTAAACCAAAGACGGGCCTTCTTGCTATTAATGCCCACGAATCTAGTCAAGATATTTAAAGCACACACACACACAAACACACACGCACATACAGAGAGAGACAGACAGACACACACAAGCATATATATATATATATATATATATATATTCCATAACCTTGTGTTATTCAAAATATGTAACACATAAGCCGATCCTAATCCAAAATAATTGAAATGCGAATTTGCATATATATATGTACACACAGACAAACAGACACACACACACGCGCATACACACACACACATACACACACACACGCACACACACACACACACACACACACACACATATATATATATATATATATATATATATATATATATCAATAAAAAGATTTAAACCTCCTAATCACCTTTCGTTTATTAAACATTGAATTGTACAACCTCATGCCCATAAACTTGCCTGATTATATATATATATATATATATATATATATATATATATATATATGTGTGTGTGTGTGTGTGTGTGTGTGTGTGTGTGTGTGTTTAAAAAATATGAAAAACTGAAAGTTTGTTTTTTTGTGACGCGTTTTATCCGTTAGATTGCATCACAAAAAAAAATTGTCATATTTTTCTAAGTACTGATAAATAATACTAAAATTAAAAAGAATTATATATCGTTTCTATAATATATATATATATATATATATATATATATATATATATATATATATATATAACTTTCGTTTATTTGACATTGAATTATATGTCGTCATGTTGACGCATTTGCCTGATATATATATATATATATATATATATATATATATATATATATATATATATATATATATCGACTCTCGCCTCGAATTCGACGTATGAAGTTCAATCAGATCAGTTCCTAGGAAACCGACAGCCCTACAACTGCACATGAGATTTGATTATAGTGCTGAAGGTTTCGTGCAGGACCATCCACACTTTTTGGAGGGCCGAATACAGAGTGCCACAAGGTTCCCAAACGACCCTCCGCAGGTTTTGAATTCAGAGTTGTCCTTCTCTTAGACCAGTTGTCATCCAAAGCTATAGAACCCAGTCTGTCCTGCTATTTACCCAAAGCTGGGAGGAGAGAAAAAGAGGATTTACACCTTTCCCAGAGGTATTAGCACGTAAGTGAATGTAATGAATTTGACTGGAATTTGAAATCGGCTGTTTTGAACAATAAAAAAATATTGAGAAATAAAAATTAAAATTTAAAGACACACTTGTTTGTATATTAAAATTTTTTGTTTTATTATTTCTATTAGATTCCTCAACTAGTTTCGACCAACACAGCCCATCAGAAGAAGAAAATAATTCTGCTTGTTAGTCGTGGTGAACTACAGGAACGAATAACTTTCTGAAGAAAATGAACTTTATCTATAGTTTTCATTTGTTTTTTATCGTTAATTTTGGTCAGTCCTTGAGTTGATCAAACGGCCCTTTTAAGTTGTTTTTTAAGATAATTGCTGAATAGATTTATGCTACTCTGAACACACACACACACACACACACACACACACATATATATATATATATATATATATATATATATATATATATATATATATAGGATAAAAGAGTGGCACCTTTTTTTTTCAATTACCACGCAGATCATATAATTAAAGACAGACACAGTTATTTCAGCTGTAACTAAACTTTTAAGTTAAGTGAACTTTATGATCAAGAGCTATTCTGGATGTCATTTCAATTTAAGGAATTAACGTAAAAAAATTAAAATTGTAAAATGTTACGTTTTACACCCGCCGGTGGGGCAAAAAGTAACAGAGGATGGGAAGCAATATAACATGGTCGGGTAAACAGTAACAGTTAGAATTAGGACAATGAAAACACCTGATACCTGATTTACGCTTCAAATCCAATTTTATTTAACCTTAAGAAATAAAGGCTGGGTCAACAGTATTTGTTTTTATCTTATTTTCTTCATCTATAATCATCCTCGGACATCCAGATTTCATTACTGATCCAGTTTTTCCCTTTAAATTCATCTCTTATACGATAAATCATTTACGATTATTCAGAATAGCTGCAAAAACTAAAAAGCCACGTCAGTATACAAATAATTCAACAACTGAATACGTGCTTTTGACCCACCCTATCTCTCAACAACAACCCGTACAGAAATAGTACGTCACTTTCCAAATATTTTTGGAACTTAAAAGAAGTTAGCAAAACCCCTACGGTAAAATGGAAAATATTTAAAAAACAAAAAAAAAGAAATTTATAAATCTTTAAATGAAACATGTTTCCTATGTTTACAGGAAACATTCAAATAATCAAATTTCCTACAAAAAAGCTCTGTTAAACTAAAGGAGTGAATTAACAGTAAACTGCAGACACAGTCCATCTTTTACCTTAAAATACAATTTATTTTTTTTTATAAATAACAATTACGTATTACAATTTTGTAGCCATAATTTTATTAGTATATAATAGTCTACCCTCTACGGGTAATTATCTTATTTGGTTTATTCAACTTAAATATTGTTATGTTTTGCCGTCTATTCGGTATACAATTTTTTACGGTGTGATAACTGAAAAAAAACTGGAAATACTGTTTAAAACCAGAACCTCCTAAAGACTGGAAATTTTACCAAGAAACTTCGATGTCGGGATAAATTTGATATTTAAAAGTTAAGTAATCTTTTTATATAATATTATTAACGTTCTATTTTTATTAGTATTTTAATATTTTTAATATTGGCCACTATATATAAAAATATCTGCTTTATCTTAAATCTTAAAACTTATATATATATATATATATATATATATATATATATATATATATATATATAGGCGCGCGTGTGTGTGTGTCTATGTGTGTGGGGGTGTGATAGAGGCCAGAAAAGATTTAATAAGGAGATAGCGTGATTTTTATTGTCCAGGCCTCCCCAATATTTACCTGGCACATGAGATAACCATTACCCAACGTGGGCTTACTGAGGCGAGTTTAAAGCCCCTGTGCTGCAATTGGAGCTATGATTCTCCTCATTTTCGTTGGGATAAGTTGCTTACCCCCGGTAATTTCAACCTTGCGGCAGCACCTTCCCTTTGCGCTAAAGGGTTTGGGTTGGTGTAATACCGATGCTAGCCTGACAGTGGCCACGGGAGCAGGGCAAAAATCAATTCTTTTTTGTTTTTGGCCCATATGCATAAGTATGTGTATGGCGCTCACCAAGTTAAAATGACCTTGTGTCACACACAGATTTGGCGGAGGGGTCGGTACCTGACAGCCTCAATAAAATAGAATGTGACAAAAGTTCTTTTTTTTTTATTTGGGATGCCCATATACTTACATATGCGTCAAACACTACCCCAAGTTACGCTGGAGAACACCGGCCCGACCTTCCTTTGTGTCATAAGGTGCAGCTGCGGGGTTGGTACCTCCGGGACATGGCGCCTCCTGACGTCTAAAATGAGGAGAATTGATACTAAGTTTTGATCCTAGTTCTGTACGGATTGTTGTTAAGAGATAGGGTGGGTCAAAAGCACGTATTCAGTTGTTGAATTATTTGTATACTGACGTGGCTTTTTAGTTTTTACAGCTATTCTGAATAATCGTAAATAATTTATCGGATAAGAAATGTGTTCTTTCCAAAAATGAAGTTTCTAAAGTGTCGGTCGATAATCTCCGATCTTTCCTAAACATCTCGGCTTGAACTTATGAAAATAAATTCTAAAGAAAATGGGTTTCTTTTTTGTATTTTTAAATAAATCATTTATGAACCAACCATTCATGGCATTGAATACTGCTGCCATATTCTGGTGCGAAGCTCCTATTATATATTTTGAGATTCTTGACAAAATCCATAGATGATCTGTAATGTAATCACTCCTGACCAGGCTTCTCGAATTCAGTCACTTTCTCACCGACGTGTCGTGGCTTCCCTCTGTCTTTCTACGAATATTTTCATGGTTAGTGTTCTGATGAGCTTTTTCCCTGGTGTCTGAATTTAAGCGTGATACTAGATTGGCAACTAGGTCCCACTGTTTTACTTCTGATCTAGCTACTTCTACTCTAACGGTTTCTTTTCTCGCCCATCTCACCTGTGGAACTCCATTCCGATTTCTTGCTTCTTTGATAACTACATTCATAAAACATGTAAATGCAACGTTAATGGCTATTTTCTGTCTTACTTTTCTTTTATTGTCCTTTTCTCGTTCCTCGCCACTAAAGTCTTCTCGTTATCTTTCACTCCCTGTAACCCAGGACTTATCACGTATATGCAAACCAATTACAATGCAATATTTATTATTTTTCATTTTATAAATAACTACGAAACTAGACTTTTATTCAATCTAATAAATAATGTTTAACATCTTTGTTGTCAATTCTCAATCTCTATCCATTACGGTGGAATTACCAAGTAAACAAGTATAATGATATATTTATTATTTACCTTTTATAAATATTTATTACTTACAATTTTATAAAAAATAAATTTGAAAAAAAATTTTTTATTCATAAAAAAATACAAAATTTTCAAAACATATAAACCAACTACAATGCAATATTTATAAATTACAATTTTATAAATGACCATGAAAACAAATTTTTATTCAATCTAATAAATAAATAAATAGCGTTTAACATCTTTGTTGTCAATTCTCATGAATAAAGCAAAAGTATAAATCCATTTTCATACGTATGCTTTTTGTTTTTTTATTAAAATTCTAATCATCATTTTTTAAAACAATAAACATTGCCGAGGAAGTCAAAAGTGTATACAGTAATATCGGTGTCAAGGGAATAACCGTTTTTTCGCGAGTATAAAAGTTAAACATTGCCGTTTTATTATTGTATTTAAAAAAGAATTGTGTCTGTGTGCCTCACCTTATAAGAGTAAAACAAACATACACTACTAACACATTATGTATTTGTTATTTGCCTTTCATATATCTTACTAATAAATTGTGCTTACAATATAAACGGTAACATTTAATTTGGATAACGTATTTAAAAATCATATATATATATATATATATATATATATTAACCATTTCACCCTATGAAAAAAAGAAACTGTGTCCCTCAGCAATATTCATTTGCAAGATTATAAAAATAAGTAAACCATGTAGATTGCAATTTTTATTATTTATCTTTTGGTGGAGTAATAGATAGCGGCTCGGATTGAGGAATCGGAGAGCCGCGTTCGAATTTCAATCGAATTCATGACATTCACTTACGTGCTAAACACTTGGGAAAGGTAGGAATCCTCTTCTTCTCCCACCAGCTATGGGTAAATAGCAGGACAGACTGGGTTCTATAGCCTTTGATCGCAACTGGTCTACTGCAGAAAGAAATGGCAACCTACTGCGGAAAAAATCTGTCTCGTCAGTCATGTATCGAAAGATACATGATCGCCTAAGCGTGTATCACGCGTGGCACATAACTGAATGATAAAGATTTTTAACATTTTTATAAACAAATAAATTTGAAAAATTCTTTTTATTCATAAAAAATTACAAAATTGTCAAAATATATAAACTAACTACAATGCAATATTTATTATTTGCCATTTTATAAATAACCATGAAAAAGAGTCAAAAATGTATATAATAATAGCGGTTTCAAGGGAATAACCGTTCGTTTGACACATTGATTTTTTTGTGTTGTTTTTTTTTTGTGGGTACAAAGGTTAAATTTTGCAGCTGTATGAAGAGTTATTTGTTATTAGCCTTTTCATATATCATATAAATTGCGCTTACGATATAAGCGGTAACATTTAATTAGGATAACATATATAAAAATCATATATATATATATATATATATATATATATTAACCATTTCACTTCAGGCAAGGCTCTAAGACACAACGGGTTACTGAGTGTGAAAGAATAAGAAAAAAAGAGAAATATTATTAAGGAACGAGAACAATAAAAGAGTAATCAAGAAGACAGTAGATAACGATTGACATTGCATTTCAATTTGTTTTCTAATCATTTCACCCCATGCAAGGCAGTAAAACCACTAAGACACAAATGGGTTACTGAGTAAAAGAATAAGAAAAAAGTGAAACTTTATTAAGGAGCGACAACAATAGAAGAGTAATCAAAAAGATAGTAGATAGCGTTTGGCATTACATTTAATTTTTTGAAGATTATAGTGCCGTATGGAAGTTCCATAAACTAGAAAAGAAATTGTCTGCATAGAACTTACGGATACATCTAACCATCTCAAATCTAAATTGATGAGACCTTGACCCCAATCTAATATGAGCTTAAATTCATAACATCTCGCCTCCATACTGAAGAGCTCATCCGAACAATTACTATGAAAGTATTTTTAGAAAAAGCAAAAGGGAGGCAACTTTGCGGCGGTGGGAAAATGATTGAAGCCGATTACGACCAATATTATTGCAGATTCTTCTTTGGATTTTATCAAGTATCACTAAATATACAACAGGATACCCGAACCATATGTGGCAGATATATTCAAAGCACGGACGAATAATAGACTGTAAATATGTCAGATTCTGGAGAGAAATAATGTTTACCACGACACAGTGAAGTAGACTTATAGTGATAAATATTTCATCTGTGCTATTTGTTATTAATTCAATTTTTAAAATCACCATATATAGCCATTTATTAAATTTTTTAATTCATCGTGTTTGTATAGAAAGAATTCATATATGCCTTGTTATAAAAAAAGATCTCAGTGTGTTTACTTTTAAAGAAAACGTACAATTAATGTAGACTTGACTTGTAATTTCTTTTCTTTTATTGAAAGTGGGCCTAAAGTATATACATTAAAAAAGAATATTAAATTTTTTTTGTAGAATTTTAGGCCCGGTATCCTTAGTTACGATCTCATTTCCTGCAGTGGCAACCATTTTTGTCGTCTGACATTTCTCATTACGACAAATTAGTCGAGCAGAGCCGAAAAAAAATTACGGAATTATCTAAGTAAAAAAGAAAATTATTAATTAGATTTACTTAAAACTACCGAAATATTTAAACAAGTAAAAAAATAGGAAACTTTCTGAATTTATTATTATTATCATTATTATTATTATTAATAATAAAGTGACTCTGGGGTACAGATTTACGAATACGAATATATCCATTATGGCGTCCAGTTTAATCAGTCTATTTTTTTAAAAATCATTTCAACCAAGTAAGGTTGATAAAGCCACTCAGACGCAAGGAGTGACTAGAAATCAGAGAGAAGGAAAATACATTAGAAAAAACCTGAAACCCAATAATAGAAATTTCAGAGTTTAGGTGGAGACGTTAGAAGTATGGCGTTGAAGTAAACTTTAGAAGGAACTTGACTCTCAATCCTATTCAAGAAACAAGGAATAAACATCTCCTACTGTTCCAAAGTCCTGAAAGGAGTGTCAACCGGCCGATTGACAAACCTATTTAATCCTGTTGAGGGGGAAGAAAAAAAATAAGTAAACAAAATATATAGTAAACAAAATTTAAGGTTTATGTTAGGAGTATAGAGTTCAAATGGACGTTAGAAAGAACCGTAAACCCAATTCTAAACAGGAAACAATGGATACACCTCTACTCCTGTTCAAAAGACCGGAGAGGTCTGTCAACAAGATTATAGGTAAACATGTCTACTTTTATTGAAAGAAAAAAAAATTTTAAATGAAATTTCAGAGTTTAGGTGGAGACGTTAGAAGTATAGAGTTGAAGTAGACTTTAGAAGGGACCGGAAACCCGGTCCTAAACAGGCAACAAGAGGTAATGCTTTACTACTGTTCAAAAGACGCGAGAGTAGCATCAACCGGCCGATTGGCGAAGCTATCTAATTATATTGAGGAGAAAGAAATAATAAATAAACAAATATATAGCAAACAAAATTTCGGAGTTTAAGTGGAGACGTTAGAAGCATAGAGTTGAAGTAGACTTTAGAAAGAACCGCAAACCCAATAATAAGCAGGCAAGAAGAGATAATCCTTTACTACTGTTCAAATGACCTGAGAGGAGTGTCAACCAGCCGATAGGCAAACCTATCTAATCTTATTGAGTAGAAAGAAAAATAAATAAATAAATGTTAAACAAAATGTCGGAGATTATGGTGGAGGCGTTAGAAGTATACAGTTCTAGAAGACTATAGAAGGAAGCTGACATGCACTTCTAAACGGAAGGAATAAACATCTACTCCTGTACAAAAGACCGGAAGGAATATGTACCGGACGACAGGTGAAACTATCTACTCCTACTGAGAAAAGAAAAAATAATTCAATTCCACTACAGTATCTTTTTTAATCAATTCACCCCAAGCAAGGCGATCACGCCAGTAAGTCGCAATGGGGCTACTGGAAGTGGAAGACAAGGAAAAGACTTTTTAGAAGGAACAGTAAATGCAACAAGAGTATAAATTTCAGAATTCAGTTGGAGACGTTAGAAGTATAGATCTGAAGTAGACTTTAGAAGGAACCGAAAAACCAATCCTAAACTGGCAACAAGGGATAAACCTCTACTCCTGTTCAAAAGACACGAGAAGAGTGTCAACCGGCTGATTGGCGAAGCTATCTAATTCTATTGAGGAGAAAGAAATAATAAAACAAATATATAGCAAACAAAATATCGGAGTTTAGGTGGAGATGTTAGAAGTATAGAGTTGAAGTAGATTTTAGAAGGAACCGGAAACTCGGCCCTAAACAGGAAACAAAGGATAAACTACTACGCCTATTCAAAAGACCAAGGAGGAGTGTTAACCGGGCGGAGGGGGGGAGGGTTATTTATTCTTATCGTGGAGAAAAATAAATAAATCAGTCGTAAGCAATACAGATTTTAGATGGAGTCGTTAGAAGTATAGAATTGAAGTAGAATTTAAAAGGATACCAGAAATCCACTGCTAAACAGAAAACAAATGATAAACTTCAACATCTGTTCAAAAGACCGGGGAGGAGTGTGAACCGGACGAAAGGTAAACCTATCTACTCTTATTGTGGAATAAATAAATAAATAAATAAAATAAATAAATAGTAAAAATTTAGCGTTTAGGCGGAGACGTTAGAAGGAACCGGAAACTCAATCCTAAACAGGAAACAAGACATAAAATTCTCCTCATGATCAAAAGGCATGATAGGAAGTAAAAACCGGACCATAAGTGAATCTATCTACTCCAACTGAAGATAAAAAGACTTACTTCTTGTGAGAAAAATAAATAAATAATAAATAAAATTTCAGAGTTTTAAGCCGAGACGTGAGAAGTATAGAGTTGTAGTAGACTTTAGAAGGAACCGGAAACCCAATCCTAAACAGAAAACAAGGGATAAAGCACTACTCCTGTTCGAAAGAGGAATGTGAAAGGGTAGTTCTTCAACTCTGATGAATCAGACCTGCATTCATTCCATTTGATTCCCCACCCACACATTTCACTTCGTCCACTCTTCACCAAAATCTCAACTCTCCAATACAGAATAGTAATAAAAATCAAAGCAAATGAAATGGGAAAGGAAGCAATTATGTTGTATGTGTTGGTCTGACTCAAATGCGTGTCTTCCGGCTGTAATGAGGACGGATTTTAAAACTTGAAGTTATCGCTAACATTTATTGTCGAGATTTACAAACTCTGCGTTTCCATGTCGCAAACTAATGGAAGAAATTTGAATGAGTTCATTTGTTTGGAAAAATACTTTTAAAAAAGAACTACTTCGCAGTTTAATTTCTTTAATTTAATTTAATTTCACAAGACTTCAGTGTAAACAATATTTTTTTAAGAAATTTTCTTTTTTCCTTCTTAACAGCGAAGAATAAATTCTTAGTATTTCTTACTCTTGAGCATGCAACATACAACTGGCCAGACGTAAATATTTCTTTCTGGAGCCAAATTGCAACGTTTTGAACCGCTTGTCCTTGTGATTTATTTATAGTACTCGCAAACGCAGGACGAACTGAAAAATAGATTCTTGTATATCAGACCTTCAAGGAAAATTAGACCAATGACGTTTCAGATTAAAGCGTAAATCTGTTGAGCCAGATTGGTTAAACATTTGGTGACTCATTTTTAATGACATTCTTTTTTTTCTGCTATACCTCTCTCTCTCTCTCTCTCTCTCCATATATATATATATATATATATATATATATATATATATATATATATATATACTCGACTCACCCGTCGAATTAGACGTACGAGGGTCAAGCAGATCAGTTCCTAGGAAACGGACAGCCCGACAACAGCACATGAGGTTGGATTATAGTGGTGAAGGTTTCGTGCAGGACCAGCCACACTTTTTGAAGTGCCGAATACAGAGACCTGGTGCACTAAGTGCCACAAGGTCCCCAAACGACCCTCCGCAGGTTTTGAATTCAGAGTTGTCTTTCTCCTAGACCAGTTGCCATCCAAGGCTATAGAACCTAGTCTGTCCTTCTTTCGCACTTTTTCCCCCACTCTATCTCCCTCATTCTCTCCCTCTCTATATGCTTTTAAACACTGTTTCCCCCTACTCTTTCTCTAACTATCATATACTTTTAAACGTTATCTCCCTCATTCTCTCCCTCTCTATGATATGCTTTATACACTGTTTTTCTCACCCTCTCTCTTTCTATCATATTATTTTGCCCTCTATCTCCCTCATTCTCTCTCCGTCTCTATCATATGCGTTTAGGCACTGCTTTCCCTAC
>CAHIKZ030003794.1:850000-855000 GCA_903632075.3 Acanthosepion pharaonis
ACTAGGTAGATAGATGGATAGATAGATATGAATAGACTGAAAACGATACAGATAGATAGAAACATATAGATTGATGGATAGGTAGATAACCAGATATCAGTAGAGTGAAATATATATGCCTGTGTGTGTATGTATGTGTGTGAACAGTCTTAAATAGATACGAGAGAAATTGATAGACTGATAGATGTATATACTGAAATAGACTAAAATAGATATTAATATATATATATATATATATATATATATATATATATATATATATATATATATATATATATATGAACAGACTTAGATAGATATGAACATACGGAGATAGATAGATAGATAGATAGATAGATAGATAGATAGATAGATATGAATAAACTGAAATAGATATGAATATATATACATATATGTATGAAAAGACAAATGAATAGAAACATAGATAGATGGATATACTGAAGTATATATATATATATATATATATATATATATATATATATATATATATATATGAACAGTCTCATATAGTTAGATAGACTGAAATAGACTAAAATAGATGTTAATAAATATATATATATATATATATATATATATATATATATATATATATATATATATATATATGAACAAAGAATGACATGAAGAGACGGAGATAGATAGATAGATAGATAGATAGATAGACATTGATAGACTGAAATAGATATGAATATATATACATGTATGTATGAACAGACTTAAATATCTAGCGAGATAGGTAGACAAATTGATAGAAACATAGAGAGATGGATAGACTGAAGCATATATATATATATATATATATATATATATATATATATATATATATATATATATATATATTTATGAACAGTCTTAAATAGATAGAGAGAGAGAGAGAGAGAAAGAGAGAGTGATCGATTATTTTAGTAATGTTGATATCATTATAATTGCTGTTATTTATTGAATACTGTGTTTATAGGCCCCAATATTGTTATATCATTTGGTATTGTCGAAATTGCAGAAACTACTTTTAAATACACGGGCACAAGGTCTGTCTGTCTGCCTCTCTCTATCTCTCTCTATCTCTCTCTCTATTTCTCTCTCTTTCTCCCTATCTGCATCGCCCTCTCTCGATCTCTTGCTCTGTCGCTCATATGAGAAAAAATATATATCGGTGACCAAATATCAAAGATGACGTTATATATATCTCTCTGCTTTATTTTTGTTTGTTGTTGTTGCTGTTATTTTAGTAAAATATTATTACAGGATAAAAAAAGGAGGAAAACAGAAAAAAAAACCCTCGTATGAACAAGAATTTTATGTAAAATATTAACTATTTTTTTCTCCATCGAATCTCCGACCATTAAAAAAAAAAAATCCCTAGCCCGGAAGAAAGTAAAAAGAGAAAATAAAAATTAAAAAAAAAAAAACACAGAAAAAAAAAATGTAAAACTAAAAACTCTAAAATCTTTTTCCTTACATTATTTTTTAAAACCTCAATTTTTTTCTTTTTCTACCTGTATCATTTTTTTTTGTTTGTTTTGTTTTGTTTTCGTTTCTGTTTTTTTACTTATCTTCCTTGCACATTCATTCATAAAAACAAACCACAACATTATTACATAAATGCAAAATTCCTATTGATCTTTGATGTAACTATATATTTATGCCTGTGTTTCTTTGTATGCGTTTGTGCGTGTGTGTATGTGTATGTGCGCGACCTCGCGTGTGTGTAGGAGGTATGTAGGAATCCTACCAGTGATAGATGATGAATTTTTCTACACCCTCCACCCCTCTTTCTTTGTATATCGACTCGTATCATACATATATATATATATATATACACAAATATACAGCCCCATCTAACTCCTCACACACACACACACACACACACACATATATATATATATATATATATATATAAGATAAAGAAGAACGTTGAAGAAACAGAAAAAGATGTATTCAATCCACTGAACTCAAGAAAATAATCATCGTAATATGAGCAAGAAACTGGATAAAAGCATAAATAATATATATATATATATATATGTGTGTGTGTGTGTGTGTGTGTGTGTGTGAGCAAGAATTTGGTTTAAGCTCAACAACACTGGCAGAAAAGCCAGTTATATATTTTTTTTTACTTTTTTAAAAAATACCGTGTCCCTTCGGGACGTAGTTGAGTTGGATCTTCTTTTATTCCTCTTCTTTAATATCAGTGAATTAAGATGGCTTCTGTAATTGCCCAGTCTCTGTTGTTATTGAAGAAAAGAGATTGTCTCGTAACTTTTTACAAGCCCAAGTGAACGCCAAGAGACGAGACCAAGATTTGAACTTGGTTCGCTGGATTTCATTTCCGCATCGGTAAACCTTACGCCAAGTGCACATCATTAGTCATAAATATACATATTTTGCTATTCCAATTTTAACTTTGGTTTTTTTTTTTTTTTTTGAACTTTCAAAGATGGCATTTTTAGTTCATCCTTTACAATAACCCTCCACATAGACACCCAATGGGAATTTTTACTTTGTTAAAACTATTTTGGAATGTTTATCCCTCAACGATTTTAATAATAATAATAATAATAATAATAATAATAAGAAGAAGAAGAAGAAGAAGAAGAAGAAGAAGACAAGCTTTAGAAAATACACCGTACTCTGGATTGAAGTTGCCAGGATGTAGGACATTCAGGCCATTATTGTCCTTGGGGCGTAGGTGTCTATGCAACCAAACCTGAAGTCCTTCATTAAGAAAATCAGAATAAAACCTAATATCCTATCGCTTCAGAAGCCTGCGTTGCTTGCCATTGAAAATATTCCGCGAAAAGTGTTGTATTTTTCAGGTCGTACGACTTTTGATCTAAAATGCAAAATTTACGGTTGAAAAAAAAACGTGTAGAAAAAGAGTTAACAATAATAATAATAATAATAATAATAACAACAACGATGGTAAGACAAGTCACTTTATGATCAAATGCTCTGCCCTTACATAAACAAGCTGATATAGACAAACCACGCAACCATCAGTGGTTACGTAATGCAGTTTTAAAAGCTGAAACCGAACGTCTTATTCTTACTGCATAGGATCAATGCTTGCTAACTAGAAATTCCCAAGCACACATAGTGAAAAATAATGTTAAGCCGAAATTCAAATCCTGTGATAAACATCCAGAAATAATTGACCATCTTGTATCAGGTTGCAAAATGTTAGCACCCACTGAATATAAAACTCGGCATGATTGAGTGGGTCGATATCTACACTGGAAAAATATGCAATTTTTACGGGAAGGAAACTGAAAGAAACTCGTATGAATAAAACCCAGAAGAGATAATAATAATAATAATAATAATAATAATAATAATAATAATAATAATCTCTGACTACCTCAAAGAGTGGTTGGAAGAGGTTTGTCTGGGGTAGAAGAATGTGTAACGCCAGAATTTACGCTCTTGCATGAGTATTTACACAACATCCAGGAATTGATGATAAAAAGATGTGCTAAAGGAAAAGGTCATTGGAGAGACAGTGAAGTTAGCAGATTACGAGAAGAATATTTATGATAAGAAATTTGAGTCGTGGAAAGTAAAGATCCTTGCACGGAACATTTGCAAGAGAAACCCAAGAGGTATCAGATCCAAAATCATGGAGTTGGCTTAAAAATGGGTTCTTGTAGAGAAAACGGAAGGGATAATCTATGCGGATTTTTTAATCTTTTCTGAAAATTTTTAACAATAATAATAATGACAAGCGCTTGGAAAGCAATCGCCCTGACCTCAAACATACGCACAAGAGCAACCATAAACGGATCCTGATAGCTGTCACGGTACCTCGGGGATTATAACAACATAAAGGCAGAGCAGGTGGGAATACAGACGTCCCAAGACCAGAGAAATATACTAAACAACAGCTAAAGTGGACCCTGTTGTGTTTGGCGTCTTGTGGATAACTGACATCATTCAGGGTGCATTCTTGATCGTGCTACTTGCAAAGTTTTGTGTGTATAATATCTAATACCTGGGTTTTCTATCCGAACCTAAAATCAATTTAAATACAGACATTATAAAATAGGGAACTTTCTTTTATTTTTCCTATAATCTTTACAAGGCCTGGGAGCCGCTCGAGGTAGATGGTTACTGAATAAGAAGTGTAGTTTGTGCAGATATGTTGGGAGGGTAGCGGTTGAACCTAGACTTGAACAGGTTAACATTACACTTGTGCAGATTCTGTGATGAGCATCTAGAAACAATTGACCATTCTTGTATCAGGTTGCAATGTATTGGCACCCACTGAATATAAAACAAGACATGATAGAGTGGCCAATATCTGAAATGGAAAATGTGCAACGTTTACGGAAAATAAACTGCAGGAAATTGGTATGAACACCACCTGGTTCCGGTTACGGAGATAAGACCTGTAACAATTTTATGGGACTTTACAATACACACAGATAAAACAATCAAAGCTAATCGCCCAGACATCGTGATTAGAGACCGCAAAGTTAAAATGTGCCTTCTTATTGAAATGGCAGTTCCTGCAGACTGCAATGCTTCAAAAAATTACCAAAATCGAAATCTCAAAAATGTGGCACATAAGGACATCAACATTCTCAGTTGGATCCTTCGGATTGATTGGAAAAGATTCCGATAAACTCATTGAAGGGATTCTTGGTAAAAAAAATACAAACAACTGTTCTCATGAGTACAGCCCATCACTTACTAAGGGTTTTATCTCTTTAAAATACGTGTGTTCTTTTCATTTTTTCTTTTTAAAATGCTCAGTGGAAAATGTCATGATGCCATTTCTGTCCTTATTTCAGGAACTAACAAAAAATGAATATACCCACAGACATAACAATGTAGCGATATATGTGCAATGAAAGATATTCAAGAAGCACAAAATCGAAACCACTGAGACATGGTATGAGCACTAACCAGACACAGTTACCGAAAATAGCGATGAAGACTTAGACTGTACTAATAGTAATCGGAGCACTGGGCCTCGTAAGAAAAAGAGGTGGACAATTTTA